>JANIJG010001342.1:0-27964 GCA_024611175.1 Megaceryle torquata | reverse complement strand
GGTGACCCTGCTGGGTGGAGCAGGGGGGTGGCACCAGAGCATCTCCAGAGGGCCCTTCCAACCCCACCAGGCTGGGACTCTGTGATCTGATTTTAGAGGTATTTCTGTACAGTTGCAAATTGCTAGTTTTTTGTGGCTGACCAAGTGAGCTCTCCTCAGTCAGCTGAGCTGTGACTGCTGAACACAATCCTTCTTGTAACCTCTCCCAGCTGCTAAAGAAAGCACACTGGCGTGAACTGCTCCCTGACAGTCTTTGGTGTAACAACCCTCATGTGGCACTTCAGATAGGAGGAGAAAAATCCAGGTCACTGGAGCTCTGTTTTTCATTGTGGTGACATTTCCGCTCTAACTGCTTCAAGTTGCTTGTGTTTAAGCACCTGAAGTAAGACCTTCTTGAGTTTTGGTTCACAGAATTCAGCTCCCTCCCTGCTTTTGTGTAATTCTGAGCAAGCCCTACAGGAGGGGAGGGGAAAAAAAAAAAAAATCTTTGGATAAAAATATTTTTTGTAGAATAACTAAAACTTAGCAGAACTGTTTCCAGGCTCTCCAGCTACATGGTTAGCTCCAAGTCCAGCAAAAAAGGACTATCTTCCACTGAGAGTGTATGAAATGTGTTTGAGTTTACTGGGACTTCACTGGTGAGTGAAGCAGTATCTGTTTTTACCTAGATACATATTCATTTATTTTTTACATAAAAAGAGGCACACCTGATGTCTTCAAAAGCTGGGAGTATGGTATGCGAGGTGGGGTCACAGTTTTAAATGTGCAGCTCTCTTGTGGTAGGGAGGATCTGGCTCAGGGTGACCCCTCAAGGAAGGTGATACCTCCTCTGAAGTCTTCTCCATAAGTCCAGTGGAGGTGCCCAGTTACCTCCAAAGCTTCGGAGCTTGACCCATCCCAGGGGGAACCCAGATGACTGTAGCATCAAAGAGGCTTCAACACCCAATAGTGAACTTTAGGTCAAAGTGCTGCTTAAACAAAAATTGAGCAATTTTCAAAATTCCTGGAGAAAAAAAAAGTTGCAATTTATTGCAGAGCAGGGTACCCTCAGTAACTCTAAGGCAGTTGTCACCCAAGCACTGGTACTGCCACTGCATTGCCTCATGGCAGCAGGAGCAAACCACTGAGTGATGAATATTTAATGCAAAGGTTGACGCATGGCTCCAGTGAATCATTTCCTCACAATTGTAAATAAACCCGTATTTTTAATTCAATGCCTAGGGCAATTTAAGTATACCATGTATGAGTTACGCTCGCAGGGAAGAGAAGTTAAGGTTAGAGTAGCCCAGGCTGCAAATTTGGCAGCATGTATTTTTATCTGGTGGCAGAAGGATTTGTCTGGATCAATTTTCAGCATAAGTATATTTGTGTTTTTATGTCTGTGCAACAAAAGCTGAATGTTTAGATGTGCCTGACTGGGATTCAGCCGCCCAAGCACCTGATTTGTTCCTCCACCCTCTCCCTCTGCCGTGTGTGTGTGTTTTGCATTAAGGCAGTCTTCAAGTAGGTGGTCACATTGTAGTTTCTCACTTTTTACTTCTCACCTCAGTCAAGATGGATGGTGCTTTTTCATCTCCTTTTATTCTCCTTTACATTAATTCGGACACATCCTCTGAATCCTGCACTGAACACAGACTTTCCTCAGGGACTGCAAATGTTCTGATCAGAGTTTCTGAGCTGTCTACAAGCAGAGGTGGATTGCTGCCTGCAGCCAGCACTCTGGCGAGGTGGTGGTAGCCCCATCTCATGAGATGCACCTCTGATGATCATGATCATGAGATCTCACCTCTGAGATGCAAGTGTTAAAGCCATGACTGTCTGATGTGCCCCTACTCATTTTGGATCCTGTATATGGAATACGGAGGACCAGTATACCCGGCATTTTGTTTTCTTCTTGGGTTTGCATTTAAAGCAGAGCTCCCGTCGACCTTCAGTGGGAGGTGGGAATCCTTATGCTTTATCCATGTCCCAAGATGGACAGCTGGAAAATGAAACATTGAGTACATTTAGGAGGGGTCTTGGGGGAACTCTGTGATACAGGAAAGCTGTGCCCAGAGGAGGGTGACAATCTTGTTTGCTAGGATTGCCAGTGCTACAAACCCACCCTTTCGAGGCAATCTGGGAGATGCTCAACCTCGCTGCTAAACCTGCTGCTGGAATTACAGCTCATCCCAGAGTCACGTTTTGGCTGTGTCCCTCTCACCACTGTTGACTCTGTGGGATTTTACTACTAGCCCCTCTCTCCACGGTTCAGTTTGAGGGTGAGGACCTTTGGACACGAATAAACTTCTCTGCAAAAGCTAAAGCATTTCCCTATCTTCCCTGTGGACTTCTTTTACCTTTCCACAGCCCCAGAGATTTCCATCCAGAGGTGGCTTTCTCTTCCTTCTCTGCCAAGCTCTCCTAATGACCTTGCGGGAGGTGATTTAGGGCAAGAAGCAGGGCTTGTGAAGTCTCCAGCTCCTGGGTGGCTATGCAGGAAAACAGTCCCTGATATCTCCAGGTTTATCATCAAGGGGAAGCACCACGTACCTCCTAGCTTCTGCGACTGAGTCCTATCAGACCAGAGTCCACTTTAAGATGCCCTTTTGTGTCCAAAGCAGAATTCATCTTATAAGCTGAAGGAGGCTGGAAACTGTGGGAAAATACTATATAGTAAACCACGGATCCTGGAGTAACCAATCCATGGCAAAGAATTAGGGTTTGCACCGGCATCGTCTGCCTTTTGGGGGCTAGAATTTGCAAGACTATTTGTCTGAACTGAGGAACGTGGGCTCTGTGCCTGGCCTTTCTGAAAGGGAGGGAAGTAGCCACTGCAGGCTGCTTGAAGATGGGTCTTTGGTTCTGTTTTTTTGCTCTCTGCTGTTACCTGGTTTCTTGACTGACTTTGTTCCTGAACTTGAGCACCTTCCTTGACAAGTAGCCCCACAAGTTCAAAGTGACGTGCTACAAAACAGCACTAGTATGGAGATCAGTATCTGGCAAGACTGGCTTATTTTAAGCACTGTGGAAAAACAGCCAGAAAACAAGCGTCTGTGAGAGCAGAAGGCCATTTATCCTACTGGCAATTCTCAGATGTGCTCACTCAAGCTTTACTGTGACATACCCTGGGGACTCAGCCTAATGGCAGACACATTAAACTTTGGCATTAAGGGAATGGAGTGTGTAAGCTAGTTGGAAGGGTACCCAAGAGGTTTTATTATTTTTGCCTATGATATTTATGGTGAAGCAGCTTTGGTTTTCTAGGAATGTGTCTTATTTTGTTTCCTTCTGAGACTTCTCTGTTACCAAAAGTGTTGATTTAAAGAAGCTATGCAGAAGTAAGCAAACGGTAAGTTTCTCAGAAATGTTTCCATTCTGGTTTTCCAAATGTTGTAGGCATCTAAAAATCTCACACTCTTCTGTGAGACAGGGTGGAAAGAGAGCTGAAGATCAGTCTGGGGTTTTGCCAAACAGTACGTATTCATGGGGCCAAAGAGAAGGGGAATAGCTTGGTATGGTACCAGCCAGGGCTCTTAGTGGGGAGCAGAGACTGGTTTGAGTATGTTTGGAGAAGCTGAGCCAGGAAAGATTCAAAAGCCAGAACTTCAAAATAGCCTAGCAGGTGGGAAATTCTCCTCAGAAGATCAAATCCTGCTCCTATTTCATTAGAAAGGAGAATCCTGGTTTTCAGCATCCCAGATGAATAACTTAATCACTGGAACTAGTAGAAAACAGCCAAAGACTTCCCCACCAACTTGGTGTGAAGCGCACATGTGGAAAATTCCCCTTCCTCATTTTCCTCCTGCTTGGGTTTGTACATTAAGCCAGATCCCAGGTTGTGACTCCACTTTCCTTTCTCCTGAATTTCAAAGTCTTTTCGAGGAGGATCCATCTCAGTGTAATTGATGATCCCTTCCTCAAGCCGCTGACACGAGCCAGGGCTTGCTGAGCCTGGGGTGGGTGGCACTGAGGGACTCAGCCAGGGATGCCTTGGGCAACGCTGCCTTTGAGCTGTCACTGCCTCGCTTCTCAGCCTGACGGAGAAACAAAATGGAAATGAATGGGGACTGTGAACCAAAGTGGAAGTGCTGCTGGTACTGGTGGAAGGGGCAACCCAGAGGCCTTTGGCAGGGGATTACTGATGTCAGTTTTTGTGTTTCCTCGGTGAATGAGTCACCGTGGCTGCGTGCCTTCCCTTTTTAAGCATTCACAACAGCACTTTTTCCCTGTTCATATGACCTCTTCCAAATACTACTTCAGAAATATCTGTGTAGGCTTTTGCAAATCTGTATGAGCTCTGACAGAAGCCAGCTTTGCCCCAGCAGCTGCTTAGCCATGTTAGCATGGTCCAAACCTTGGCTTGATCTCTCTGGCAGGGTTTAAAAGCTCAAGCTCAGTTTTTGCTAGCCAGCTTTCCATTACAAGGGTGGGTTCTTGTGCAGATGGATCAAAATAGAGGCAGACTGAGCTTGCAGTTGCTTGCAAAGTAAGGCTGACTTTATCCTTTGAATTTGCAGTATAAGGAACAACAAATCTAAATAGCATGTCAGTTCCTGACTCCAGTTTTCATTGCTTCTCCTGCTCTGGAGGAGCTGCTGCCTTGCCAAAATACAATACATACAGGAGAAAACACCAAAAAGCAAAGGAAGCAACATATGGGACATTTTCATCGCATTGAATTTTGTGGTGGAAGGTGGGACTGTTCCCTGCAACGTCCTGCACTAGAGATCCCGTTGTTGGTAATCTAACTTCAACCGATGTCTCTCGCTGCTGGTTTTGTCGTGCCAGTGTTTGAGTGCTGTGCTGAGTCGGCACCGCCGGATGCGGGTTGTTCCTTATCAAGTGCTGTCAGGAAGTGTTGCACCAGAAGGGTGGACATAGAGACCCTGGCTGTTGGGCACTTGCAAGGGGAGATAATTTCCTGAGCGAGTGGCGTGAGGCAGCGTGGTTTGTTCGCTGTGTAAAAAAACCCAGCTCTCGTGGCATTTCCCTCTGATTGTTGAGTCCACTGCAGAAGAGTAAAAACATATGACACTTAAAAATAGGATCTATCCTGAACCATTGCAAGTGCCATCTGTTCTCAAAGAAACAACTGGTAGAAAAAAAATAACCTTGGGTTGGAACCTTGCATGAAGTTGCCATTTCAAAGAAGTGGGGTTGGCTTTATTTTTATTTTTTTGGAGGTGTGGAGAAAGGGCTGTTTGATGGCAACTGAAAGGAAACAGTAATGTAGAACCAGGGTGTTACAGGCACGTAGAGGAGTCGTGTCTTGAAGACCTGTTAAATAGCAAACGCTGGGTTCTAAAATCGTGGTGACGCTGGAAGGGGTCCATGTACTGGTTTAAATCAGCTCATGCAGATGACTGCAGTAAGGTGTCTGCCCACCACCAGAAGGTGGTTTCTGAGGAAAATGTCTGCCTTGCTAGTCATAAAACAGGTAAGACCTAATTTTCCAGTTGGGCCCAGTTCTCTGGTGAATGGTGTGGCTTCCTCACCCATTGAAATGCCACCTAGTCCGGTAGTGAGGGGTGGATCAGCACTGGCCTGGAGCTGCTGTAACTAGCTGTGCCAACTGCCCCAGGTCTGAGGAAAAATCCCAAAAGCCCACTAGCAGACTTGGTCCCTTGCGTGGTTTTGCATACCCTGCCGAGGAGCCCAGTGGGATACCTTCAGTGTATTCCTGTGATTTCCTTTGGTACTGGGACAGTCTGAAGGTGAACAGCCAGTGGCTGAGCTGTGGAGCAACTTGCCTCCTTTTACATGAGCTGATGGCTTTGGAGCGTGTGGGCTACGTGTAGGTGTGGTAGCATATGAAACTGAGGGACCTGGGCTTATTCAGCATGTGGAAAAGGAGGCTCAGGGGAGACTTTCCGGCTCTCGACAGCTCCTGACAGGAGGTTAGGGCCAGGGTGGGTTGCGCTTTGCTCCCAAGGAATGAATGATGGGACAAGAGGAACTGGCCTCAGGTTACCCCACTGGAGGTTTAGGTTGGAGCTGAAGAACAATGTCTTCTCCAAAGGGGTTGTTCAGGGCTGTCTCAGGCTGCCCAGGGCAGGGGTGGAGTTCCTGTGATCCCTGGAGGGGTTTCCAAGCCATGGAGCTGTGGCACTGATGGACGTGGCTTAGTGGTGCCCTGGCAGTGCTGGGTTAGCAGTTCGACTTGATGATCTGAAAAGTCTCTTCCAACCAAAATGATGCTATGATTCTATGAAGTCATCAGGCCCCAGAAGTGACAAATAAAACCATGTCTTGGGACTCTTAGATGGATTGGAGACCTGAAAATGGGGTGCCTGCATTTCAGTGACCTTAATCTTGTTCTACACTAATGTGAGGAGCAGAAGACTTGTATTAAGACACATACCAAGAAACTGTGTGAGGCAAAGGGAATGAACACTGCGTGGTGTTTGCTCAAACAGGAGAGTCACGTTCCAAGGGAGTGTCCTAATCCTGTCAACCTCCCTGGTTCTGCTGATCCCAAGTGGGACAGCATGGTGAGGTAAGAAAAAGGTGTTTTAATGAAAAGGTTTGATAGTGATATTTCCAACTCTTTCCTTTTTTTCCATCTTGCAGCCCAGGAATAGCTGCACTGATGTAATGTTGCTATTTAGAATTCTTTTCAAAAGCCTGTTTTGAGTTTGATGTCTGTGGGATTGATAATTCTGCTTTGGAAGCAAGTGCACCTCAGGTAAAAGGCTGCGTGCGTGTGCTTCCAGGCGCTGTCAGTCCCCCTGAATTTGGTTTGCCATGATTCCAACCCTCTTATCTCCAGTCTGAACGTCAGCAGGTTTCAACAGCACTAGCTTGTGCTCAGCCACTGTGACAAACAGCTGGGGGACAGGATAAAGCTCTAAAACACGTTCTCTACTGTGCAGGGGGATAAAGGAATAACCCACTTGCTAGTTTGGGGTCCTAGTAGACTTGAGGTGAAGACCTTTTGGTATTTGCCCCGGGGAATGAGTAATTCTTTTGGGATGCACAGCCTATTTCTGGAGACTGCAGCAAATCCTGGCTGCATTGCCCCACAGCAGAGTGACAAAGTCCTGTGACCTCGGGGGTGAAACACCCTGGAAGGGTGAGGGGTGATGTGGCTGGTGTTGTTCACAGTGGGTGGGAGACCAAGCTTCTCATTTCACAAAGTGACAAGACAAAAACCTCAGTTTTTCAGGAACTCTATTGCTGGATTTTTTTTTGTCAGAAGTAATTTCATATTAACTTAACCAGCCCACAGAGAGAGGCAACACCGAGTTCTGGTTAAAACAAAATATTCTGTTCTTGCAACAGCTCGTATTTCTAGATTCGAGCCTTGAATGTGGGTCAACTATAGTTAATGTTTTTGTAATCCTCTGATATTTCAAAACCACTGCTTTTGCCTACCAGCTCTTCCATCTCTTGGCAATGATGGTCTTGATTCCCACGGCAGAGGTTCAGCATCTCTCTAAAGTTGAAGAAAAATCTGTCCTCCAAAATGTTACAGCAGTCTCATTCTTTTTTCTTTCTTTTTTCTTTTTTTTTTGTTTGTTTGTTTTTCCAGCTGTCAAGCTTAATGCCTTTTTAAAACATCCTCCTGCTTTAAGGTACAGCTGAAGTTGTGAAAGGTGCCTCTGTATCAGTGCGTATCTGTATTTATTGTACCTGTATCTGTTCGTGAGAGACTCAGGCTGAAAACCAAATTCAGAGGGTGGCAGAATTTCGTGGAAGTTCAGCCCTACTCCGGATGAGCTGTGAGGTTTGTAGCTTTGCAGATCTTTGTAACAGCTTAAATGAAAACTCTGGTTTTAGGCGATACTAAATTTTGGCCCAAAAATCTCTGAGCTGGCTCGCAGCGCGTTCCCACTGCGAGCTTCTACGTCCGTATCCTATCACGTTCTCTTCTGCAGCTTTCACCTCGTGTTTGCCTCGCTGCCTAATATTTGAACGAGTTCATTAGATGCATCCGTGTTTTAAAAATATACACTGCATTTCTCAGGCTATGGACCAACATGTTAAAAACCATCTGTGATATCAATTGCTCAACTCATGCTCTCAGAAGAGGCCGCTTTACTTGCGGCGAGTGCTCTGCGCTCACAGGAATTTAGGATGGTCGTTAAGCACCTCGATGGGCTTTTAAGTATTTCAGCTGAGACTGTTGCTCAGGGTTTGCTTGCATCTAACCCTGGGGGCTCTTCTGTGAAAAAGGTGGGACCAAATGTTTCTCTCTTTCACCCCGGTCATTTGAGAGCCCAACGTGGAGTTGCGCAACTCGTTTCAAACACGTAACCTTGAAAACAAGAGATGAAAGTGATGAGTAAAGAGAAGCCCAGAAGTTGTGAGTGTGCTTGCACAGGTAGGAGAAGGGCTGATGGGCAGTCACGGCCTGCATGGTAATTTCAGTTCAAAGAAAGAAGGCTGACTTTGAACCAGGCTTGAGATGTCTCTCAAGTGGGATATTCAGGCGACAGGTTTGGCCGCAAATGTCTTCTCACTGGTATTTTGGATCGGGTGTGTTGGTTAATCATGAGTTAATCATGCTTGTGGCAGAGTGGTGAGCAGATAGCCACAGCCCTGGAGACCAGGGAGGAATTTATCGTGTATACGTGGAGACATTTAAAGAAGTGTCTTCATCCTGAAGTAAAAGAGACATGTTTCAGTAGCATGTTAAAGAAATACTCGCACATTTCCTGCCGTAGAATACCTGTAAATCAGCTCGCTCTTATTTCTATGTGGCTTTTGAAATTTCTCTGTTCAGGACATCCTGCAGATGGAAATCACAGGCGTGCCTACAACCCTCTGGAGGAGACAGAGGGATTCAGAGCCCCTTCTTAGGCTGTGATGGGAAATGGAGAACCAGACTTCAGGTGTAAACTGGAGGACTTTGCTGCCAGCAAGACATCCTTTGAGGTAGTTGCAGCTCAAAAGATTGTTGAAATGAGCAGAGCCAGTGTTTGACTAGAAGCCAAGAACAAGAGTAGCTCAGGTCAGCTAATCTACCACGTTGCATGTGGGGGATCTACGATACGACGCTGTCTCTGCCAGCTCTGAAATAGGGTAATTGAAGGCATACAGTCTTCAAACGTATCCTCGGCTGAACAGTAGCTGTTAGGACTTGCTAGAGACCACTGATGTAGGACCTGGGAAATTACCCCAGGAAAACCATGGAACCGCTGAGAGAAATACTCATGTAGCAGCTTCTAGACCTCACAGGGGAAGTCTTTGAGGAGGGATGGGAAAAATACAGAGAGGAAGACCAAGCTGTTCAAAGGTATGAAACAGCTCCTGTACAAGCAGCAGATGAAGAGATTTGGACTCTTCATCCTGTCAGTGCTGGAGTGCTGTGACAGAGATTGGTAGAGTCACAAGTCTGAGCTGCTTGGTGACTTGAAGGTGACTTCTGATTTTGTTGTTATTCTTAGTCAATGCTTAGACACCCCAAAACCTCCCGTGATTTGCACACAGCTTTCTGAGAATCATAGAGTTGTTATGGTTGGAAGAGACCTTTAAGATCATCAAGTCCAACCATTAACCCATCGCTGTCAGGGCACCACTAACCCATGGTCCAAACCGTGTTACAGAAAATCCCTTTTCCTGATGCCTGCTCTTACATCTACCTGGTGGAAAACTTTCTGCTGCAGCGTTCAGGTGGTAAATTGAAATGTTTCACAGAAACATGCATTGACTACATTGACATTTTCATTTCAGACATATTATATTCCATCCATTTATGTAAAAGTCAAAATAATAATGATTTTATCCAAGCAGTCTTTTTGGGCTTTCCAAAAAGCATCCAAATTAAATATTTATAGAGGCTTTTGTTTCATGAAATATTTGGAAGTTTTGACTTTGAAAAGTTGTTTTAAAAGGTTTTTTGGTCATTTCGTTGTGGTTTTTTTTTTTCCTCAAACAAATCTAGATGTTGGTATCTCAGAATTTATTGCATGATGCAAAATTAATCTTTTAATTAGCTATATTTGTAATGAGGAAATTTCACATCTTTTTTTTCCTAAGAATAATAATGCTCTCTCCAGCTAAGCGACTAAATTCCTCCCTGCAGCTTTTAGGCTGTAAGAAGTATTAACTGAATGTGATATTCTCCTTTCTTTCTTGACCTGTGTAGTCAAACAGCAGCGTTGTTTTGCCCTGGAATTGAAGGTATTTTAGTTCCAGACTAAAAGGGTCATTCTGCATGGTGACCATGGCAATGTTTGTATTCTATAGGTGTTAATAATGCCGATACACTAAAAAGCTTACAGTAACTCAGCCTGGCTTTGGTTCATTATTTCCATACTTGCTCTTCCCTGCCAGTGTGGATGGTCTGACAGCATCTTTTGGTGGTCTGTCATACAGACTCTTCCACATTTGCTCGGTGGGCTCAACATTTATTGATTTGCTTGGGGTTTGTCACAATAACCAGGGAAAAATATTTTGAACGGTATTTTTGCCGATGCCTGTCCGAAAAGCTGCAAAAATTGGCAAGGGGAATTAAGAGACCTGAAATAACTCTATTATCAGGATCTATCTTGAACTGAAGGAGTATCTGCTTAGATAGCCTCGTGAAATCAAGAGATTGAGTTCTGTGTTTATAAGTAGGACTCGCTGTCAGTAAAGATGTGACTGACTTGGCTGGGTGTTGCTTGAGCTGGACTCGGAAGCACGTAAAGGAAAAATGAGGCTGTAGATGTGAGCATCAGTAAAGGCTTCGATAATTCCCATTTATGTGCCTGGTAAGAGTAGGACTCCTAATGATAATGAGCAGAGAGAGAAGAATTGAGGCGAGGAGGAGAGTCTGTATGAGACTATGAAGGAGAAGCAGGCTTGGGAAAAGGAAAACTTGTTGCTTTGCAAAGGAGACAATCTTTTCACTGAATGAAAATGACATACCTTATTTTTTCCGTTGTTTTGAAGACTGGGGTGGAGAAATTGAGGCTCAATCTAGATTTATCTCTTTTTATTAATGTTATCTTTTTGTAAGAATAGAGATTTCTTTCATATAATAGGCATTCTGTATTACTAGGGAAATGATCAAGAAAGGATTCCCTGCACACAGAAAACACTTTCCAAACCCAAGGTTCACTTGGCAAGGAGAGAATCAACTGGTGCTGTAATGACTTCCCGACTCTGAAAAAAAATTGGAAGGGCATGGTGAACAAAGAAAGAAACGTTCATAAAGCCAAGGTGTCCTTGCAGTAAGTAAGGCTTCTGAGGCTTAGAAGATAAAGCAGCAACCTCTGAGACTCATGGGGGCAGAAATTAATGGCAAACAATAAAAGAATTAAAAGGCTTCAATCGTTAGTAGTTTTAAAGGAACTGTTTCCTTTGTTTGCCTTGACTTAAGTGGAGGCTGATGTGAGTCCCAGGGAATGAGGCTTAACCTTGATGCAGAGTCTGAAAAGAAGTTTGCAAGAAATATTTTGTGGCTGAGGACCCAAATGATAACCTAACACTGAGGATGGTGTCACACAGCCAGGATGTCAGCCCCCCCCAGACCAATCCTGAATATGCCCTTACAGACTTCACAACCTCCTGGGGATACCAGAAATCACCATCCCCACCCCTCATCTTGAAAGGGATAATGGAAAGGGGAGGACAGCTGGGCTTCTAGAGCAGTGAAGTTCTCAATCAGACCATCAGTCTCTGTCTTTCAGATCATTGTTACTTGTGCTCGAAGGGTGGCATTGGTGAACTTGTAGCTATCTGAATTTTCAGCTTCTCATCTTCAAGCTTGCTGCCTGATCTCCTACTCTCCATAAGGTGATGCATTCCCTCCCCCCCTCAGTGTACCTGAATGCAGTGGGATTAACTCCCTCTGGAGCTGTCTCTCTGCATTTACTGCAGAGAAACCATAGACAGCTGATCTGATTTAAGCTATATCAAGCTCCTAGGTGGCTCTGGTGAGAGGAGAAGTATCCAAGCCTAGCTCCCTGGGGCTAGGTCTGAGCCTGACAAAGGGAAAAAGGACCAAGGGCTACAAAGAATGTGGATGAGAAGCAGCTAAGTGGAAATAAAGATGACAGCTCCTTACTGCAGGCTCTGTACAGTAACATGTGACACATGGATGAGACCGGGTTAATGGCACTTGCTGTGATACCATCGCCAGCTGAACCCTGGCTGTCCCAGGGGACAGGGAGACAACTGGTCCAAAGTTACTGTCCTGGTTTGAGTCAGAACAGAGCTAATTCTGTTGAGTCATTTCACTTCTCAGCTCAAGTCCCTCCTAAGTAACTGCTCTTTCAGAAGTTGATGGCAGGAAGCTGAAGCAAGGGTTGCAATACGAAGGGAGGTCGGTACTTCTCCCTGGGAGAAGCAAACTTTGGCTCACCTTGATGCCCTGTTAATTTCTGCCCCCCCCTTTTTTTTTTGTCTGTGACCTCTCCAGACCATTGCCACCTGGCACGTGTTGTGCTGCCCTTTCATTCACTTTCTTTCCATAGAGGTGGAAGACGTGCAAAGCCTGTTGAAGAGTACACACATCCCAAAGGTTGAGGTAACACTCATGAGTTGTTTGATCATTTTCTGAATTTCTGAATATATCTACTTTTGCAGCCATTCTACAAACTGACAGAAGTGTCTGTAGCTCTCAACCAGGGAGGTGGGGTAGCCACAAGATTTTCACAGAGTTCACACCACATTGAAATAGGCCGGTGGGAGGCTGTGTTGGGGATGTCTAGCAGTTTCCATTCTAATTTAGGAACAGCCTCTCAGTGTATCTAAGTGCTCTGGTCCTAAGCTATTAGCTTGGACCAGAACTGAGATGGCTGGTGGTCCAACATCAGCTGCATCTATGTGCGTGGAAAAAGTAGATGAGGGTGGTGTGTGCATAGTGATCCCTGGATGGTAATGAAAAGAGAAGCTTATTTGGCACCATTGCAAGTCAGGCACACCGAGAATTTCAAAATTGTGTCCTTTTTTTATAGCAGTAATAAATTTGTTGGTTATGTGGAGAAATACTGTGAAAAAATGAATGTCTTTTACTGCTTTCGGGGCCGTTGCTCCAAATCCAGTGAGATAATGGCCAATAAAACTTGGAGCTGGGAAGTTGAGTTCTGCATTGCTGAAGCCTTTGTTATGGGTGGTTTTAGGAAAGGTGTGCGTGTGCCGGGGCGTCTCGTTGTTCTTTGCCTGTTTTATTATTTTGTCAGTATGAAGTGGCTCTGATTCCAGCTATGAGATGCAAGTTTAGCTCATATTGATCCTGCTGACCATCTATAGGTCCTTAGCAGCTTTGCAGGATGCTGTTAAGAGCAGTTAGGTTTTGTTTGCATCTGAACCGAACTGGACTCTGTTCCCTATCAAATAAATCTGAGTCCAAATACACTTGCTTTTTTCTTTTTTTTTTAAATTTCTTTACATTGTAGAAGGTTGCAGTTGAGATCCCCCCACTTCTTTTGAATGTTTAGACAGAGTCAAGAGCCAACCTACTTGGGCACCTCAAGGCAGGGCACGGTGAGGAAAGCCCAGTGCTGACAGTACATCTGCCAGAGGATCAGAAGATGGAAATTCTTATCCTCCTCCACCTCTTTCCTACCTCTGACACCTTGTCTGTGGTGAATACTTTTAGCACCGTACTAACACACGCATCTGCCTGGGGATTGGGTGTGCTGTACCAAAAGGGTGTAGAGATGTTTGCTGTTCCCCCTAGAAGGTTACAGCACAGAAGTACCACTAAGAAAACTCTTCTTGAATTCACTTGACCAGATTTTGTCACTGGTCGTATACATCTGGAGAAATGCCATAGTCTTCAGCCCTGTCCCTTGGATTGTCTGCAGGCAATGGGGGGGGGGGAATCAGACCCTTCTTTTTATCTAAGGAGTCAGAGGGTTCTAAAGGGGAGAATTGAAATCAGAGGCTTACATTTGTTCTGCTTTATTATAGAGACAGGCATTAAGGTTTTGAATTCATTCTGTCTGGCTGTCAGATGCAGTCAGGTTTACCATGGTTAATTTCAAAGAAGTAAAATATAAACCAAAATCACTTAAAACCCTTTCCCAGCCAGGGTGTTTATAAACAATCCAGTGTTACAAAACATACTCCTGTGTGTTACTGTTTACCCATAAGGATGAGCAAATATTTGTGCCCATGGGGAGCAGCGTTCCACTAAATATTTGGCAGCTGCGAACTGCAGAAAGAGGTCCAGACAGTTCCCTGACAGCCACTTGCTTTGGACAGCCCAGTGTTGTTTCTCCTCCGTGCCCAGGGAACTCTTTCCTTAGTCTTCTGCTACTTGTCCTACTGCTGGCCCACAGGCTACAAACCCAGTGTCTCCTTCCAGTTTGCTCTGTCTTCGCTAAAACTCTGTCCCTTTCCATGCCAGGTCCATGTGCTGGTCTCCAAAGTGTCCCTGGGGTCAGAGCAGGGACACTGGGGAGACAGAGAGCAGAGCAGTGTCCCTGGGGAGTTTTACATGGGGTGGGTAGACTGGAGTCTACGCCAAGTCGCAGGAACGAGTGGTGGGAAGGTGGGGGGTGTCAGCTCAGGGCATGCATCCTCCATAGCTCACTTTGGGTGCGTCATTTTCTGATGGGAGGCGAAATTTTCAGCCCCTTTCCTCTTCTCTTTTTGGAATCGCTTTGCCTACTTTTAATTTACATCTCAGGCATAAAAGAAATCTTTATGCTCAAATGAAAAACATAAAGCTTCACTCTAGAGGCGATTAAAAAATGAACAGACAAAATATTATAATGTACAGAACAATATTCAAAGGTTTTTAAACTTTTTTTTACAGAAAAATACGTTTGCAGATCTGTATGCCATGGAGAGATTAGCCTAGAGGGGTTTGATCCATCAGACAGAACAATGTAATGACTTTTGATCTTTACTGACATGGTGAGAGAATGGAAATAAGGAAAAAACCAAGGAAAGCAGCAGAGAAGGTAGAAAATCTGGAGAAGACACCAGGAATTTCTGGAACATTTTACACTTCTAAAATATGCACATGTGGGTTGTGAACTACTTGATAATTGTTACAGGACCTGACTCAAAAAGTCTACCAAAAATGCCTGGGGGCACTCGTTTCTGTTTAGACCAGACTCTGACAGTAAAGCCAAGCCCAAGAGACAGATCCCCAGCAGGGATTTGCAGACACAGTGGTCACACAGTGCAGAGTGCTGGTGGGATAAGTATCATTCGGGTGTCTCCAGACAGGGGTGAAACATCCAAAGACTGAGGTTGGAAATGGCAACCACATATTTTATGTTGGAGCAGATCTTACCTGTATCTGAGGTGCCACAACTAACCAGATAGAAAAGCAGCCTCCGCCCAAATTCAGTCCAGATCAAACTTGTCGTGCCAAGTGGACTTCTGGTGGAAAGTCCTAGAGCCTGGGGCTGTGAAAAATAGAAGAAAGAAATAGAGAGACAGAGCTGATGGTTCCCATCTCTCCCCTGAAGGTTAGTTACCTGGCCTAGGGTTAGTTTCTCAAAGATGCATTTCATGGTTTTCTTATGGCCAAATGATGCTACTGGCAAGACACAAGTAGAAGAGAAGCAGGAGGGTGAGCAAGACCCACAGAGATGGGGTGAATTCTCTTGAAATAGTGCAACTGGGTTATGTTTTTAATGGAAAAATAGCCCTGAAGAGGACCTTAAAAGACTGTTAAACCATCTTTCCTTCTGAAAGCAAGTACAACTGTATCAGCATCACCCCCAACAGATGTGTGTCTAACTCCTCCTTAAAGGTATCCAGAGATGGAGGCTTCAAGTTGGGGCCTCCCAGATTAAATAAGCATTAATGAGCTATAGAAATGTGCAGCTGCCATTACCAGAATTAAGCCTGTATTCTAAGGAGCTGGCAAAAATTAATCATCATTTTAAAATACCAGCATGTAGGCTAATTAACCAAGGAGCAAAGCTAATTCCAATTTAAGCTCTGGAGAAAGGTGAGAAGGTGAGACAGTAAATATCCTGGTTTTGCTTTTTGTTTGTTTGTTTCTTTGTTTATTTTCCCTTTCAAAACTAATCTCTGTCTCTTATGATGCTGATTTGATATGTAAACATCTCAATACCTTCTGGTAGTGGGGAAGGAGGGAGGAATGCAGTCAGAATTGAAGGCATTTGTTGTTGTTTTAATTGTGTTACCTTCTGCCTTCATCTCAGATGGGACAGAGGTCAGCAGGGGGTGTGTAGAAAGGCAGTTACTAGTTCAGACTCTACAGCTTCTTACCTGCCCTGACTTTGGGGCTGCCAAGCTCCCCTCTATGGGTTTGCAAAAACTGCTGCTGAAAAATCTGTGTTTATCTGGCTGAAATATTATGGCCTTCATTTAGCAACCTTTCTCTCCAAAACTGTGGAGAGATGTTTGGGGAAAATTATCTGTGAGCTGTAGTCTTGGCTTCAGAAATGGGTTGTGAATTTTTGTCCAAGACTTTGGCCCTTAGAGCTGAACCCTCAGCAGGAATCATTGAAATGGCCAGGAAATACTGTTAGAAAATTCACCTTGTTTTTACCTGTACAACTTCTTATCAGGCTCTGTGGGGATTTGATTCCAAGTCCAGTACAGCCAAAGGATACCGCTGTTTGTACTTCAGCAAGGCTGGGATTTAGACATAAGTTAGGCTTGCTTTATTGTGCAGACTTCTTTCTGCCACATACCTTCATCTCTCTGACCTTTCACTCCAGAGCAGATGTCGTTAAAGCTCCAGAGTTTTGCGCCAAGTGCATCCTTTAAAACCCCCTTTTCTAAAACAGGGAAAAAGAGAAGTATGTTGTGGCTGACAGCTCAATCTGAGCTTTGCATCTAAGCAAAACCCTGGTCCACGTGCGAGGCAGGAAGCTTCAGAAATAGCACAGGAATCTACGTTCTGCTTGTGAATGCCCCATTCGCAGCTCCTGCTGGGGCTGTAGCTCAGCCCCCTGCACCAAAGGCAGCCATCCAGCTGTGGGATAAGACATAAAGAGCTGTGCTGTGATATACACTCACAAGAAGGCAGGGAGGAGATCCTTTCATTGCTTGGAGTATGTGTCGGACGGCTGCCTTTGAGCGGAGAGTTTGTGTGGAAGTGGAGCTGAGCGGGGCTTTGAGGGCTCAGGCTGGTGAAGCTGCAGTTAGCTTGGGCTTGGTGCACTCTAAGGGGGAGTGAGCCAAAATCCAGCACCTTTGGCTAAGCCTGGGAAGCCAGACCTGGTATCTGTAGCTAACAGGTGGTGTTAAAGCAGCTCTAGGTGGGCTGGGCCTCATCCAACAGCATCTGCTTTGCTTTGGGTTTGTCTCTCTTATGATGAGACCGCGTTTGAGTTGCAGCGGATCTGTGGAGGAAAATCAGGCTGTTTTAAAATGACCCAGAAAGGAGGTTCAGCTGCCCCTGCACACTTTTTCCCAGCTCCTAGGGCTGCCCCTTCCTTTATTTGCAGAATTTTGTCATTTCTCAGATGTAGTGTGGGTGAGAATACACAGGTATGTGATATGCATCAATGCATGCCCACCATTACTCTGGTAGTGGTGGCATCACAGGATGGGACAAGGCATGGAAAGGACCCAGGTGTCAAATCCTGCCCTCCCCACACCAGTGCACAATGGAAATCATGAGCTGGGTTGTGCCCTCCCCTCACCAGGCTGTTGATGGTGGGAAAGGATTGGAGGGGTGGTAGGAAACGGTGTCCTAATTCCATCCGTGCGGCACGGGTGGTTTTTTGATACCTCTGACGTAGTTTGCTGCATCAACAGGCTGCTGAATCTACCAGGGAGTGTTAAGACCATGGAGGATTGAATTGCTTTTTTGGAAGGCATGAGTTTCTAGCACTTACTGAAAATTTGCAGATGAAATCCTAAAAATTCTGCAATTTCTAGAGAATCGTGGAGAAATGAACAACATCGGCAGGTTCGTGCTGTGCTGTTGTCATCACGTTAATGCAAGTCATGGTAAATGTGTGCGTGTGTGTGTGTAAAAAATACATATATTTTTCTGTTAGGTAGCTTACTTATGATTCTATGAGTTTTTTCTTATTAAAAATGAAACAAATACATGGTTTCTTATCACCTGTGTTTGCAATCTCACTGTGAAACCGACATTTTTTGGTAGCTTCTGTTAGTGCATCTCAAGAGTAAGTGTCTGAATCGGGTTTATTCAGAGACATCACATTTGGTTGCAATGCTGGAAATTATAAAACCTTTTGGAATGTCACTTTTTTAGTTGGCTGAATGGAGAATAAACAAGCCCCTTGTTCATTCCCACCTCAAGCAGTAATAATCTGGAAATTGTTTTAAAAGCTGGAAAACACCCATAGGAGATACAAAACACGGGAGCAGAATTGTCAGCTTTCCCGAATGATTAATCCTGGACAAACAAAGTTTCATCTGAAACGATAATTTTCAGAAAATCACAACTAAATGAGAGGACAGCTTTCCATTGGCCCAGTTGAGTTTATTTTCATCTATACTGCATGGGATTCTTTTCTGTGATTAACCCCATGGGAGAACTTTGCCATTGTGGAGCAGATTATGGGAAGTAGGCTGAGGGAAGTAGTTCTGCAACTTTAAAAACACAGCTGTCCCCGGGATGCTCAGGTTTGCTCTTCAGATTGAAGGGAAGGAGACAAGTGCAGGATGCTCGAGGGCAAGACCTCCACTCCCCATCAGCACCTCCTTGTGTGCTGTGCACTGCTGCCATGGAATGGCAGAGCTATAGGTTTGGGGGGTAGCGGGGGTCCTACTGCCCTTACTTTGGCAGAGCCATAGCATCATAGGATTGTTTTGGTTGGAAGAGACTTTTAAGATCATCAAGTCCAACTGTTAACCCAGTGCTGCCAGGGCACCACTGACCCATGGCCCTCAGCACCACAGCTCCATGGCTTGGAAACCCCTCCAGGGATCACGGGAACTCCCCCCCTGCCCTGGGCAGCCTGGGCCAGCCCTGGACAACCCTGGAGGAGAAGAAATTGTTCCTCAGCTCCAACCTAAACCTCCCCTGGGGCAACTTGAGGCTGTTCCCTCACTTTTTCTTTGGAAGAAGAGACCCTTGATGAACATACCAATGATCTACCAAATGATGGGTCTAGTATATACTGTAGTGTGGGTGCAGACTGAATTCCAGTAATCACCTGTACCTGATGGTAGCGTGGCTGGAAGATGGTGAAGATGGCTACTGTCAGAAGCCTATGGAGCTTTATCCTGGTTTGCAGTACTTTCCATTCCAAGCCTTTAGATGCCAGTGATAGAGAGGTACACAAGCAAGGAGGAGGTCTCAGTTTGATCACAGCTGCAGAGCCTCTCTGGCTTCCACTGGTGTTACCTCCAGCTTGCTGGAAGGAGCAGTTTATGGCAAAAACCACTCGCCCTACAATATTCTGCTTTTCATTTCTTGAAGTGCAAATTGTCTGCAATTCACTTGAGGAACCCCATGGGCCCATCCACCCCTTGCTCTCCCTTCTCTCTGCCTTGCTGTTGCCCGTTGTCGCTTCCAAGGCTGGCAGCCTGCTGAGCTGCAGAGCCTTGCTACATGGCATGTGCTTTTGGGCAGCATTTTGTGCTGGTTGGTGGTGATGTTGAACTGTTGCAGTGGGGAGAAACTACCAGCAGCAGCCAGAGTTAATGAATCCTGCATCACCCTGGAACAGGGATGGGAATCCCAGAGCTCGGGGTGGTTTGTGGAAGCTCTGTACTTGGTGTGTGAGTGACCGGAGCAGATGAAGGCACATCTGGATGGGCTAAGGAATACACATGCACTGGATTTTTTTTTGCATTCTATTAAATTCAGTGCTTGCACATCAGGGTGGGGATTTTTCCCATGTTTTTTTAGGTTTCACTCATTTTTCTGGGTAAGAAAAGACATGAGCAGTGCATATGGTTAGCTGAATGTCCATTGTGATTCTGTTACTGTGTGTTGGACCATTAAAAATTAAGTGTTCCTCAGGCTGTGGTCTAGGAGGGATTGCTATGAATCAATGCAAGGTGGCCCTTACAGTGACTTAGACGCTTGTTTATCTCTCATTGTCATTGTTATTTCTCTCCTTGCTCGTTTGATTTAATTTGAAACAAAAGCTCTTCTGGTTGTAGACAATTTTGATTTAGGCATTCAGGAAATGGAGCAGAATTAGGTCTGTGGAAAACATGAATGAGGAAATCCTACAAGAGCAACGTGTTGTTTCACCCACCATCCCATCAAAGTCGGGTTTGGTCAGGATGCCTCCTCTGTACTGCCCTGACCTACTTGTTAGGAGGACAGATTCTGAACTAGGTGATGATCCACGCTGATTTTCTTTCCCCTTCCAACTCTCTTCCTCCAAACTAAGGTCCATATATTATAACCAATAGCCTTGGACTAGAAATCTGAAAGGATTCCTAGCTGCAAAACTCATATCTGGGTTCTAGATAAGAAGATAATATCTAAGCAGCCACCAATTTCTTTCATCCTGATCTACTGGATAAAAGTCTCAGTGACATGACATCAGGGACATGTCTATCCCAGCTGTGGGTCAGATGCTTCTACTGCCGATGTATTTTTGTCACAGAATCAGCTGTCTTGCGTTATAGTTTGGGAGAAAGAGACTCAGGAGCCTCTAAACTGAACTCAGCTTCACAGAGTGCCTTCCTGGGGGGTTATTTTATTCTCTTTGTTGTACCTGCTGGTCAAACATGACAGGAAATCAATGATGGATACAAGGTCCCTAATGTCCTTGGGTACTTGTCCCTGCCTGATGTCAAAACCTGAGTTGGCTGATTATTTTCTCATGTGTTACATAGGACTAATTTACTTAGGAAAGGGAGGGGAAGGAAAGAGGTTATTTGGGATTGAAAAAAAAAATGAGAGAAAGGAAATTTGGCAGGGGTTGTCAGCTGGACTTGCTGGGAGGCTTCCAGAAGCTTGTCCCATACCTGCCTCCCCTGAGCTTGTCATCAGCTCTCACGCTTTGTTCCGTGCTTGCAGCAGGGTCTCGGGGGAGCACAGCTGCTCCAGCTGCTTGTAGACCAAAAGGTGAACTTTTGAGTAGCTGTGGAATGATGTATTATTTAGTGCATTCCTGGCTAAAATGGTAATGAAACGATTCCGTGAGCCGAATGATTTGTTTGTCCTTTCACTTGGACGCATCCTCGTTGCAGCACACGATAGCATGGTGTCCACACCACTCCTCCTGGTTTCTTCCGGGTAAAGCTTTTGGTGAGACAGTTTTTGCACTTTGAAAGACACTGGCCATTATCTGGGAAGAGCTTACTACCCAAACGTAATAAATTTCAGTTTAGAGGTACTAAATTGGCAAAAAAACAACTTCTATTTAAATAATGTGTTAAGAGTAAAAGCTTCCTGGTGAAGCGTATGTCTCTAGACTATCGACTGATACTGCTAAAGTATCATAACCAGCTGTTATTTCAACGTGGTTTACTTCTTTCAATAAATCAAGAGTCTCTTGGAAGGTGTGACAGCAGGACAGTCATTGCAGGGATGTTTAATGAATAGAATATTTGTCACTTGCTTACAGAGGGGCTCCTGCAACCTCCTCCCAGTGCTCTGTGATAGCCAGTTATCTAGACTCTCTGCATATCCATTGGGTGAAGGAGGGGAGGCAGATGGGAACAACTTTTTACTGTGTCTAACTCTAAATTTCCCATGTGGTCTTTCAGACAGAGATTCAAAGAACCTGGAGCTGGATCCTCCCTCTCCTGCTGACTGTGAATGACGACTGCAGTATCCTCTGATGCAGGTCCAACTGCTCTTGAACTTTACCTTTAGAAAGATCTGCCTAGTAGTGTTTCTTCTGTGAAGTTTCCAACATGATTTATGGAAGCTTGAAAGTGGCACTATTCATGTGTTTCAGATGAAGAGAGATGAACTGTTAAGGAAACAACTCATTTGAGAATGGCCATTTTCCTTTGAGAGGATGATCATGTGGGGGGACCTGGTGGAAGGTCCAGAGCTTACCAGGGATTTCACCGAGCTCAACAAGCCCTAAAATGTAGGCAGGAGAAGCAGTATGCACAAATTAAGAGGTGCCCAGCAGAATGTGCTATCTCATTGGAGAGTCTGGTGGTAAAAATTGTCCATTCAACGATAGTTATCTGCTTCTATGGGATTATTTTTATTAGTAAAGGATTAGATGAGGTAAGGCAAGTAAACAGGGATTCTGTAAATGACTACAAGTGTTTCAGTTGCCTTTTTGGCATTGTCTGAATTGTTACAACAAACCAGCATAAGATGATGAAGAATGGCCACGTTTTATTCAGAAGATAAACCAAACTGCCTTTAAAAAGAAAGGAATAAAACTAAACTCTGTGTTTTCTAGGATCCAGGTATTTAAAAGCTGTGGACCCATGGTGCTGAGGGACATGGGTCAGTGGTGCCCTGGAAGTTCTGGGTTAACAGTTGGACTCGATGATCTTGAAGGTCTCTTCCAACCAGAACCAATCTATGATTCCAAAATGCACATGACTGGAGAAGCATAAATACCTGAGCAGCTTTCAAGATGTTTTTCAGGCATGTTCTTCCTGACTCTGAGCTGTTATTTCCAAGCACAGTGTCTGCTCATCCTACTGCAGCACCCTTCAAACCAGCCTCCCCCAAAGGATCCAGCAGACGTGGTCTGAGAGAGGAGCTGAGCACAAGCTGGTAAGTGTTCACTGCAGGGAGCTCCAAGTGCTGTGGGATTTAGTCAAACAGCACAGTACAAGCTTCTACTATGACTCATCTGGTGTAAACCTAGTGCTAAGTATTGTACATAATTAAGACAACATTATTACAGTGAGATAGCACTTCTTTTTTTGGCGTGGTTAAAGCCTTGAGAAGATGTAATGTTTTCAGCCTTCAGAGCTGTGAAGAAGATGAAGAGTTCTGACGGGAGTTCATTCTAAAAGATAGCATGGATACAGTGAGTTTAGATCACGATTTGCGTTATTCCTGAAGCTCTGCGCTCAAATTTCTGTTGCCTTCGTGAGAGGCTGTGGTTTTTGTGAGAATAAACACAACCTTAAAGTAGTATTCATTAGGTAAGACTTCCAGCGATGGCCTCCGTAGATGTTCCAAGGGTTTCCTGATTTTTCTGTCCATAAATGACATCTTTTATCTTGAGCTGCGGTTCTTAAAGAGGTACTATTGGTATTTCATAGAATCATCGAATGTAAGGGGTTGGAAGGGACCTCATGTGTGGCATAACACAAATAAATTCAGCTTATTGGTTGCTCAAAAGCCATTTATTCAGGTTACTTGCTTCTCACTATCCTTACCTAGTAACTGCTCTCTATGGTGATATCGTTTCTGTTTATTGCTTAACTGTCTGACTTGCAAGCAAGAGATGGGAAATCAGACTACAAGATGGTGAGATGGAGCATTTTAAAGGACAGGACTTTGAATGAACACATTTCCATCTGTGTACTCCAGTGGCTGCCTCTGAAACATGTTTATGCTCTTAGCTGAAAATATATTGGCTATGTTTTCAACCTGATGTTACCACCACTTTTCTTATCATTTCCTAATGGGCTGCTTCTACCTCATTTTCATGCACATCTCCAAGGAATTGTCCAAGTAAGCTACAGGGACTAGAGAGTTTCAGGAGGAATCCCAGGCAGACAAAGCACTTGGGTCAAGACAGCTGAGCCACAGCCAGTGAGCCCTTTCTTTTTGTATGTGTTGAACAAACTATAATTTTTTTACAAGTCTGAAGATGAAGAATCCCAAGGGCCTTTCTGAGAAACTGATCACTGAATATGAAAGGTAAATCAATTCCCATTTTCTGGATGAGTTTCCAATCTATTAGTGAAGTAGTAAATGCTCCCACAGCAACCAGCCATTGATGTTTTGAAAGGAAGTCAAAAGCAGTGTAAGGTTGTCAAAGAAAAGGGCTCGAAAGGAGAAGAGTGAAGGATCATATTGTTCTTATGATAGCTGCAAAAGTTTGTGGAGATTACAGCTGAGAGAGAGATGGGCCAGAGAGGGATCAAGGAGTCAAAGAAAAGAGATCTGCCTGCAGAGGGGCACACAACCAGAGGTGGAATTGTGGGAGAGGATGGATAAGCCTGAAGTGGAGAGGGCACCTGTTGGCCATGGTTCTTGACCTTGGGCTTTGTACGGCTTTGACAGGATTTGCACAGCTTTACCTTGCTGTGGGAGCCTGCTGGAGCTGCCTTCCTGATGCTGTATCTCTTGGCTGATCTGAATTTTATCTCTACTGGGACCACGAGCTCACTATGAGCACAAAGGGAAAAGCGTTTGTGCTCCGCTGTGCACACTGACGGCGACTCCGTGGGTGCAGCACAGCACTATAGGAAGAGGCAGGTATGTGGAGCATTTTGAAGGCATTCATTTCTTCTTAGGTTCTTTTTTTTTTTTTTCAAACCATGCCACAAAAGGTTATAGAGGGAATAGCAAAGGGCAAAACTTGCAGACTTTACAGAAATCAAAGCCTCCAGCTTGTGCTGGACGGGTATATTTGGCACACATCTGCGATTATGAAATTACTTCTAAACTGCTTTTGAACTTCATCTGGATAATGATTCATCCTTTCAATTTCCTTTCTCCCTCCAGAACATCCGCCAATAACAAACCAACCAGTTGTGAGGTTTTTACAATCCACATTTGGACCTACTTCTCACTTCCTTAAATAAGCAACTGCTCAGCTTATTTGCGCAAAGACAAGGTCAGTCTTGGAACTAAAAGAAGGATCCAGAACCCACTTTGTCAACCATCTTTGAAACGAGTTAAGAAGCAGTTGCACTAGAGGGTTGTTAACCTGCACCATCATGTTGCAGAAATGCAGCATCAACAGGCAGCTGAAGTGTTGCTGTACAAACAGCCTTGATTTGGTTGAGCTGAGCCCATTACAGGGCTTAGGCATATGCCTAAGGATGGAATTACGAACACGACTGAAGTTAAGATGTGCTCAAGTCTTTTGTTGTGGATGGGCCTACACACTACATCTGTGTTTGTATTAAGAGAAAAAGCTGTTCTAGAAGACATTCAGACATTTTTAAATGTATTTTTGTTCTGAACTGGAACAGGAAGTTTTACTCTGGAACGAAATTTAGGAAATCTTTAATTTCAGAAATCTTGTAATTGAGCGCACTTGAAACATTGTGTGTCGGTAATGTTGAAACGCTTTGTGACATTCAGATTGAAACATTGCATGTCCACATATGTTACTAAATTAATTAGAACCAACTGTCAACTAAGCATGCTGGGAGTGCCTGGGCTGTTTATTACCCACCCCCTGGATGCAGGAAGAGCTCTGGTCTGATGTAGCTTCTTGGCTGAGGAGCAGCGCTCCGTGAACACTGTTGTTCAGCGTAGCACTACAGCGAGGATGTTCATCTGTTCGTGATGTAGAGCTGGACCTACTGAACCCTGCTCAGCCCAAATGGTTTTATGTAGGGACATTTCGTGTGTCTTGTACCAGGTCTTTGATGCGAGTGCTTCAGGGATGCAAGGCACAGGTGCTTGTAGGTGGTTTGTGTCTTCCTTGGCTTATTGTTTCTGGGATGGATGTACCCAAGATGACTCCACTCTGTCCAAGAACTACGGTAGTTTGGGTGCAGCACAATGACCCTCATTTGCATAGGATGCTGTATGTGAAAAGCAAGTGAGACCTCAGCTCTGCAGCAGCCAGTCTGGGTGCAGGACTGAGCTGCAGCTACTCAAACTCAAACTGGGTTTTTGTAGAAACTTTAAGGTTCCCTTCCCTGAGCTCCCCAAGCCTGTCCTGCCACAGACATCCCAGTACCTGGGGACTGCAGCCTGGATGCAAATTTAAAAGCTAAAATGAGCAAATCATATCTAAGCATGTTTTGCTGATTTCTTACTAATTGTTTTACCATAATCAACTGTCATTTTCCTAAGGCTGTTTCGGTGTTGTGGAATCAGCATTCAGTATAAGGACACTGATGTACTGGAAAAAAACCACGCAGCGTGGTGAGTAAACAGCAAGAGTGATAAAGTTTTGCCAGACTGAATCTGTTGTTTGCTCTGTCTGTCTCTAGATACAATGGCTTTTCAGAAGGGAGAAGGTATCTGTCAGCAGTCTCTGAAAGGAGGTTGTGCAAATCATCTGTGTCCCCTGCTCTTGAAGTTACAGTCCCTCTTCTCGGTCTCATGTCCTGATGGACTAAGTAGGGTTGATCCCCAGGCCAAGAGCTTCTCTTGGGGTACGTGGGGTTAAGAAGACAAAGTTGTACTGAAGTGGTTGCTTTAGAAAAGTGTCTTTCTTTGCCCTAAACATATGGCACATGGTGACATTTATTCAGGCAAGAGTTTTATCTGACACGTCTTTTCCTGAGTCAGTCTCTGGATAGTTATGGCTTTGCTTTGAAGTTCTGTCCATTTCTTTTGGGGTTGGAATAAAATCTAAGGTCCACAGCCTTTGTGTGTCTATCAGCTTCTGGGTCACCTGGCCACAGCAGGGAAGTTGTCCAACCATATTTCTGAGAGGTGTTCTTTCATCCTTTAAGGTCTCAACTCCAGCAAAACAGAAACTAGTAAACTTAGCTGCAGCCTGTGAATATTGGCTCTCATGAAAGACCTCTCACCCTAGCCTAGCTTCAGTCTTACTCTCTCTGTAAGAAACTAGGGCAAGCTCTGGTACCCAACCAACCAAATGCTTTGGGCTCAGAGGGCAGCAAGAATAGGAGTGGGAACCTGGGTTGTATCTTCATAACAGACAACACGATTGTTTTCTTGTTTTGCTGCAGTTACTACACATGCAGTTATATTTATGTCTGAGGAAGCAAAACGCCTTCACCAGACGAGTACAAAAAAGATACCTGTGTTTTGCCAAGCCTGAACTCATGAGCTCGTATGGGCTTTACTGCAATCTGATGATCATTATAAGAAATATTTTTTAAATAATTGGCAGTGGCAACAACATATTCTGAGAGGGGAAAAAAAAGTGTATGGCTGATAATGATTTGCAGCAGTATATTCCATAAAAGCAAAGGATAATCTAAAATATGTTATGCACTAAAAATACCAAAATAAAATCCTTTTATTTTTCTGTGCTTCGGCTGGGATTCGTCTCACCTCACTCTAGACACTGGCAGCGTAGACACGTATGGTAGGACCCATCACCCCGAGCTCCCTTTGCAGTCAGTACGGGGAACAGGCACTTTTAGGCCATGATTCATCTGACCTATTTACATGTCTGCTGTAGGAGGAGATGAATCACTGCCTAGACTGGATCTGTGCGGAGGATAACGGGAGCCTAAGGTGGCCAGCTCAGATGAAGATGCTTATACAAAGCTAGTTTGTATCTAGACTTGAGGTTTGGAACAACAATTTTTTCAGAGAAGAGTTAAATTTCCAAATCCACGCTTTCCTACCAGAGTCTGTACAATTACATATTTATTTTTCCCTTCCTGCAACAAGAAACATTTGCAACAATATCTTTTGAAATCAGGGCCTATATCTCCTTCCTCAAATGTTCCACCATATGAAGAGCTGCTATTTTATCTCTCTCTGCCTCTGCCCCTCCTTCACCCATTCAGACGTGCGCCCATGCGCCGTGTTCCAGAGCTGGGCCATCCAAAATTTCAGCATTAACTCAAAATATCCCCCTCTGTGTGGGGTAGCCAGAGCTGTTACGCACAGATATGTTAACTGGTTTGGGGTTTTAAAAGACCCAAAGCAAAATACATGATCAAAACCACCAAATGAGTATTTCTGAATTTTGCTTCTGTCTAAACTAACGTGTTTTATTCCTGTTTTCTAGTAGAATCTGCTCTCCTCTGCCTGCAGCCTCGGTGAGGTAGGGCACTGTAAGAAAACGAACATCAGTTTCTGGGAGCCACACGCAGCTGCAGAGGGAGGGGGAAGACAGACTTGATCATCGAAGAAAAGGTGCAGGCTCCCAAGAGAAGCTCTGAGAAGGCAGGAGTAGAGGTAATGGTGTCATCTTCTGTAGAGAAGATGGGAGTGGAAAGAGTCTGTTTTCCAGGGAGTGAGGATGATGTCTTTGCAGGTAAATTTGTGCGTGAGCTGTAGCATGATGTCCCAGTGCATCTGGACACTCATCTGGGCTGTAAATGGCATGAGGGGAACACTTAAAAATATTTCAGTGCGTAAAATATATTGACATATATAAAAATGCATTTTTTATATATATAT
>JANIJG010001340.1:0-21720 GCA_024611175.1 Megaceryle torquata | reverse complement strand
ATTCCTACAAAGCAGGCAAAACTATTATTCCTATGAAGCAAGCAAAGCAGCGTTACTTACCCTAAGATACAGACCAGACAGATGTATGGTCCCTGGGTACAGGGGAGCTGGTTGGTATGCATGCTTAGCAGGCATCCCTGCGGAGACAACACAATCTCTATGGCAGGATACGTGCAGCTCAGCTCTCCACCCCCGAGTCCAGCTTTTATAGAGCCCCTGCATCCTGGCACGCATAGCCAGTACATGCCAGGAGGCAGTGGCTCAAGGCAGCAAACCTGCCCAGCAGTTTTGGTCTCTGGTCTTTCTGCGGCTGTGCACCCCCAGTATGGGGGGGTCGTGTGCCCCCCTACCCAACTAGGCCTTCCTCATCTTCAGCTGCCTCATCCTTAGCAATGAATTCTACTGTCCTGTTCAAGGACAGTGCGGTCTTGCCAACTCTCCTCTGATAAGAGCTAGTCCCTTGGATAGAGGAACAGAAACTTCCTTGGCAACTCTTGCAGCTCTCCTCTGATAAGAAGAATAGAAACTTTCCTTTGCAGCTCTGTACCCATCCCATGAGTTCCCACAGCAGGCCTGCATGAATCATCCTATTGGCAACCATCAATCAAAGTATTATCAAACCACCCTTATAGACCCCAAAACATTGAGTCACTAAAATCTCCCAAAAGCTAGCCAAGTCAAGGAAAAACTATATTTCAAGGCTATCAAATGGAATACAGAGAAAACAGTTCTATGGCTTTCACACACCTAAATACTAAATTTAATGGTCAAGAAACTATTGTATTTAAAGTATGCAAATATGGCAGTATTACTCTTAATATCTCAGCTCTCACAGTTAGATCCAACTTTGTTATTGATACGCAACATTTCATTATGCCATGTAAACACTCAGAAGGAGGGCAGTCTCGAAGCTTCATCATTAATTATGCACAAAGCCCCAAGAATGTTGTCTATTCAGCAAGTAATGAAAATATTATCCTAGCACAGGGGTATTTGTTTGCCCATTTACAGTTGAACAAACATCACAAGTTAAATCAGGTTTTACTATCTTTAGTTGATAAAAATAGTTTAAGAACTTGTGCATTTTACTGGACATTTCTAAACTCTTAATGAGTTGTGAAAGTGTAATCCAACAGATGGCTCACAGAGTCTGCTGCACACTAATTTAACCTTGCAAACTGCCCTATAAGGGCAAAATCAACTGTGTAGGCTCAATTTTTACATTGCTCCTCTAATACATTAATGCTCCTTTCTTAAAATTAGAAACCTTCTGAATAGCTATCAGCAAAATTTCCAAGAATGTTCTTATTCTAAACCATTTTTGATATTACTGATGCACTTATTAACATCTGTAACAGAGAATCCAGAAGGAGCAAGTAACACAAACAAGTCTCACACACCTTAAAAATCATATACACCCCTCTTGCACACTCCAAATGATTGACAGGTCAATGTTAGGATAGCAGAGAGACTGTTAACATCTCGTTATCACACCAATTATAACCTACTTTATTTATAAGAGATAGAGCACCAATATTCAGTCAGAAGTCTGCTGGTGCAGACCCCCTCCAACTATGGGAAGTATCCACTATAAATAACTTCATTACCTGTTTTATATTCTGCAGACAAGTTTTCAGTACCTGTAGCACTGTTTTGACTATTAGAACCAACTGCTGGTACTATCATCATGGACAACAGGAACATCTATCTGTACAATATGCTTGCAAGACCTAAGAACAACATTTTCTGTCAGCCTTCAAGACACCATTCTGTTTAGAGGTACAATAATGTCGATGTTTTTAAACACTCACACTTTTTCCCATAGGAACAGTAAAAAAAAAAGTAATATTTTTAGCTCATGCTAAAATTTCCACTGCCATTTTAGAAGCTTAAAGCACTGAGATCCAAGTACTTTTTTGTTTCTAGTACTAGATTAGTTAACATTAAGATCAAAGACTTCATTACACAGTTCTAAGCCTATACACAGTGAATAATAAAATAAAATAGAAGGTTGGAGAATGGAAGTACTAATTCTCATTACAGACTAGAAACAGGGATAGATCAAGTGACTTTGCTAAAACAAATGCACAGTGGAACACAACCAGTATAAAGAATGTGAGAAAACTCCTGACTTTTTTTTTATTCACATACACTATAGATGTTAAACTGTCAGGAAACCTAACAGCAGCTATTGAAAATGCAGGGACACAGCAATTACTTTCCATGGTAAGAGCACCGCTTCAAAATTCAAAAGTAATCAACTTGATTTTAGTTGAGTAAGATATCTGACCCCTGGAAGTATCTGAAACTTCAAATCATACTCGAAATCCATGTTGCATATAATTCCACAGGTTAATCAACACTGAAGGGTGTGCAGTGTTGCACTACCAGTCATGATCTCATGTATAGAATTTTTCTTAAACTACATGAATTACATAGGATCAAAATTATACAGCACAAGTTGCTTAAATACAGAAATTGTTTAATCAAGCTGAAATTCACTGCTGATTGCTACAAATCCACTTAATGCCTCCAGATGCCAATATTTGCCTGTTTCCTTTACGGCAGGGATACGTGGATTACCAGCCAAGCTGCAGAGACAGCAGCAGTCATGCATTAAGCAGCTAGCAAGAGAGGTCATAGGAGGACCAGGTTTAGCAAAGGCTTTCCAAGGTTTGTCATATATTTACAGGAATTTGTTCAGTCAAACTGACATACAGAGACCAACAAAGCCTTCAACTATATCCCCTTCACACAGATATGCAGACTGTAAACTCCTTGCAAACAGAACCATTATTACATTTCTTCTTCTGACTTTTGCTTAGCCTCCCTCAGGGCTACTCAGGACCTTTTCAAGTTTTGAGCCTCAGCAGGCATAGCTGGAACAGCAGGCTTCGGATCAGGGAGACTCCCTCCACTGAAAATCTGAAATCTCCTGACACTTAATACTTCAGTTCAAAATGGAGCATGGCTTTACCCTATGGAGTTGGGCTGGTGAGCAGTGTACAGTGGAACTATCTCCAGGAAATAGCAAATGAATCATATGTTCATTAAGGTGGCACCATTTCCAGTCTTGTGTAAGAGCACTGAAGCCAATTTCTGCTGCTGGACACTGTGCAGGAGGTGGTGTGCAAGGAATAGAAATTTATTTTTATTTTTTTAGTTAAACTATATCCTGTTCTACTTTTGTTTCTGAACTGTAACAAAGCCATGGACACAGACTTTTTGGATGCACAACCTAACATTTAAATCTTAAAAGCCAGCAATATTGTTGTAATGCACTTCTGTTTAACACTGTAGTTTTACCTGGTTTTCTATTCATTCTAATCATAATACATCTGAAAGATATGCTACATGTAACTAAACTGACTTTATCCACCCATTATCAGCTATGGGAGAATATGCTAACAGACAAAATGAAAACTCTTCAATCACAAATCAACCCCTGCAAAGGGAGAACATAAATGCTGCAAACCTGCTGCACCTATACAGACTGATGTGACCAGAGTGCACACAAATGGCATGTAAAAATATTGCTGACAGTATTTGCCATTTATAGGTTTGAGTCCCACTCACACAAAGAGATAGATTTCTCTACCAATACATGTAACAATGAACAAACCAATTATCTGCCTTAGTTCCTGCATGTCTAAAATTTGACAAATAGCACAGACCAGATTTAACTTCAAATCCAAATATCCAGAATACTTGCTTTCCCATGGATAAACATTCTCAACATTTCAATTTTTCTAGGCAATTTCTCCATGCAAAGATGCCTAAAAGCTAAATTCGAGGCAAAGTCTTGTGACAAAACACTGAACAAAACTACTCAGAAGGTCCAAGCCTCTCCCACAGTTCTAGTAAGCAGACACTGTACTTTAGCTTTCCTCTGCTTACAATCAAAACTGACAACTACACCTATTCCATATTCTCAGGCTTTTACAATGATTACCAGACCTCTCCTCAGAATGAAGAGAAATACAAAGCTGGCTAGTCACCAGTCATTAAAAATACCATCTCCCATTCATTTATACAGGAGGTTTGTTGCCTTCTGTTTACCCCAAGATTCCGGATAGTCAAAACTTTGTTACTCTTTAGCACCTTCCTATGTTTGTAATCAGTACTGTAACAGTATGGAATATTGGTTTGGTTTTTGTGAGTTTTTTTGGGTTTTTTTGGTTTTTTTTTTAAAATAAACAAGTATCCAATTCCTTTATGAGTTAAATAGCCTTTCATTAGCTAACCTCACCTGACCAGACTAAGTGGCATAAAAATTACACATCTCTGTGTTTAGCTCTATTTGCATAAATGTGAGCAATGTTAGTGGTGACGTGCAGAAACAAACTCTACAACTCGTGAAAGGTTATAAACCAGGTATGTTTATTATGGCACCCAGTACAAGGGGGATCATTCCTCCTAACTTGCACACCGAGGTGTCCTGTGAGCAGGTATTTATTACACTAAATCATGCATATTCAAGAGAGTTGGCTACATATTCATTATATGGGGATGGATTATTGTAATCAGTTCCGGGAACTCATTATCACAGACCTCCTCCCACTGGCGCCTGCGCACTGCTGCCTGGTGGTTGTGGGCTGGGGTCTTCAGGAGGAAGGCTCCCAGTCTTCCTCACAGTGTACTTTTCACCCGTGATTCAAAATGCTGACATGTCACAGGCTTCTAATTGCAGAACTGGTATGGTCTGGCCTATCTCTCGTAGCCCCTCTTGTTAACAATGAGTTCTTATCTACAGGCCATGCAAGATGAGCTAAGGCTCACAAGACAATCACTAATTATTCTGCGTTTTGGTGTCTCAACATCCCCTCTCCTGTTCCTATCTTAGGAGGCCCAAAGTACAAAGGATCTTGCATGTGCAAGGAAGCAAGATGAGCAACCCTTATTTTCCAAACAGAGGACTGTCTCCTCACTACAGTTAGTGTTAAGTGATAATCAAGTTTAAATCAAAAGCTATCGTTCCACTACACAGAATGTAAATTTCCCTCAAAAAAAAAAAAGTAAATAAGTGGTTACTGCTTTACACCACGCAGAAATGTAATTGGGCAAACCTTCAGAATTAGAGTCCATGTCAAAGAGCCTTTAACAAATCAAAGCTGGTCTGAAAGGAAATAAATACAGATATGCTAATTTTTTCCTTATTGGTAATCAATATAGTAGACTACACTATTAGCAAATTAATTTCAAATGGAATCTAATGCAGCCCCCAAATCCTGTCTTGATTCTGATTTTTCACATGTGGCCAAATTTGCAAAATCACTGACACCTATGTTTGTATATACACAATGGGAATAAATTGAGAGGAAGATTCTTCAGTTCCAACTTGAGCATTTAAATGAAGTTAAACATTCAGAACTCATCAGTTGCCGTTGTGACAGTCAACACCAGGTTTAAGAGTTCAGAATGACTTTTCTGAGTTTGAAAAAAAAAATCTATTTTTAGCCCTCTATCTTGCTAAAAGCATTAGAAACTTCCAAGACTAAAACCTGAAACGGTATTGCTTTTTATCCTTTCAAGTTATTACATTAAAATCTGCAGGACTCTCTACAATCTCAAGCAGGCAAAACTCCATCATACCAAATAAAATAAGCAAGTAACAGAATGACATTTTCTAACACACCCCCAGTTTGTGGAAGATAAGTAGTGACTTCATCTTTATGCAGAAATGACACACAACAGCTTACAAAATGTTCCTTTTTAACTAGACAATCAAAATATTTAAACAGATAAACACCTAGATATTTAATGTCATCTTAAATGAATGAGAGAAGGAAGGTATTTCAGGATCAAAAGTGAATGCTGGTTTCAGCTATAAACATAGCTTTTACATGTTTATTTTACAAAGGTCAAAGGCAGCATATAAACATGAAATAATATGTAAACACCACTTTTCAAACCTAATACCATTTTATTTTTAAACACAGCATAGGTATAAATCCTGAAACATATATTAAAAAAAAGTTGCAGATGCTCAGTGTGCTTATCATCTGCATTGGGTTTGTCCCAACATGCTTCAAGATTTTAAGCTGAAGATTCTGTGAGACTTATTTTGGTGTTTGCAATCAAAAACATTTAAGATATTTAATCAGAAAATATTATGTAAATTGCTGTAGCATTTAACCGAGCTACGGTAATCATACAGTCATTGCTATTCTGTGAATGATCAGAAAGTCACTGTCTCCTGCTCACCAAGCATCGAGACCCTGCTCTATTTCCAGAGCTGGGTATTTTTTCAGCCACTAGGTGCTGCTCTGGTTAGAGGAGACACAACATTCACAATTGTGAAAAAGAAAATTCGGTGACCATCTCATGACATGAAGATGTAGTTCTAGTAGTCACTATCTACTCTGCTACTTCCTTTGTAAAGTAACTTTTAAAACTTTGCTCCAGGTTTATCATGAAGATTGTTTCCACTGGTTTCTTTCAGTCTGAGCTGGGACAAATCTTTCATGAGATGCTAAAAATAACAACACGAAACCTGTCTGTGCTCTAACACTTTTTTGCTTGCATAGCAACATGTAAAAACTACACTGAAAATCTTTATCTTTATATTGAATTCCCACATTTTAAAGGACTTAGCAATTTTGTATGCACTGAGATTTCAGCAAAAAAATTACCTGACCAACATTTTCAGAGATTATATAACTTTTTAAAATAGTCTAAAGTAATTTCTTATCTCTTGCCAGTTCCAATTTTTATGTAAATTCAACACAATACCCATAATGTCATTCCAGCTTCTTCATTTTTGCATCACAAAATCTTCCCTGTTAGAATTTGGTGTACACAAAAAGAATTTTTTCCTTGCTTAATCAGAAGGCTTAAAGAATCTACAGAAAAATGACAGATTTAATAACCGGAAAAGACCACAGGTAATGCAACATTTTGTTCTGAGATAAAACCATCATACAATTAAAAAAGGAGCAAACATCTCGTTGCCTTCTTGATATGGTCCAACAAGAATGAATACTCTGTTTTGAAGAAAAATCTTCACACACTTGTTCCATCCAAATTATACAGTCATTTTTTTTTTTCCCATCAGCATTCTTATTTCAAAAATCAAATTCCACATTTGGCATTGAGAACAAAGTCATCTGTCCCTATAATCATCTCAGAAAAACATTTACTCCATAAACAAAAATATATTTTCATAAAGTAAAACATGTAAAATAAACCTCATATGCTGTCTTGGAAACAAAATACACTATTTCTGCTTTTTTTATGGACACCCATATCATCATACTTCTATGTTTCCGTAGACCTGGGAAACTTCTGTTTATATATAAATAAAGTTCTATCACTACAGTTTTAATTTACTGGCTATCACTTAAATCCGAGATCCAAATGGGGTTGTATCAGTACATACGTACATATATGCATAGATCCATCTATTAATTTCTGTATATATAACCAGATCATATGTATCAGAATAGACATATCAGGTATATGAACTATGATGAATTAAAATTTTACAGTCTCTGTATTTAGAGTATATATTCCTTGGGACTCAGACTGCAACTTCCTATGTATACATTTAGTGTGTGGAAAAAAAACCCACAACAAACAAAATACACCATAAAATGAGCAAATTCCTATTAATACTTGATTAATATCTCTCTGCATCCAGATCATAACCCAGAATCACCTCTAGACTGTGCTAGCTTATCTAAATCCACTTTAATTTGTACAAATTGGAAGAACCTAGTTCTTTACTGAGGTGACACCATATGGAAGGCATCAAAAAGGGCTCCATTATTGCCCAAAGAACTACAGTCTACACCAAACACAGATAAAGGATAAGAGATGAAAGAAAAGAGGGGTCAAGTGGCCAAAAATCACCTTACAGATTAGCAACCAAACTCTACTTGCCATGTATTTTTTTTTTTTCCCCCCAATAGTTAACTGCCTTGCTTTGCATTTTCATGGGTGTTAAAATCCAGATATTTTGTGTATTATCTAAGTATAACCCCACTGTAATATTCATAACATAGTTATGAGAACATCATAACATATTATGTACATAATAACTAACAAAAACATAGTTGTAAATACAGTAACTTTGTCCACTGTTATTCAGTCTAAAACTCTATAATGGTTTGTTGGTTCCCTAATGAGCTTGTGCACATTGGCAGTTTAAGACTGCATTTTGGGCTCAGGAGAAGAAAATGTCAGATTGTAACTAGCCAAGCATCAGGAATAAGTAGAAATAACATCATCAGAGGAGCATTAAATAAGGACATAGTGTAATTCTTTTTGTATGGAAACTGCATTCAGTACCATCCTTACTACTTCACAGAAACAAGAGGACCACAGTGCAGGAAAAAAAAAAAATCATTTAATCACTTCAAACATACAAAACCATTTTGTTTTATAAGGGGCAGCAAAAAAAGAGTAATGCTTTGCCTGGGAACGATATTATACCAAAACTGTAGTTACAGTAACTGTACATCTATATAGTAAGCTGTAACATACTAACATATTGCTATGGGGTCATCCATGAAACCCAGCTAGAACCTCCAAGACACGGAAAAACAAGCAACCTCATCCCCAAGCTGTAACAAAGACATCAAAAAGCTGTAATTATCCGTTAAATGCTTTCCTGCAATGCATATCTGTGCCAGTAGGAGCCTCTAAAGCTCGTACATTGATATATTAGTAAAGGTGAACTTTCATTGATCTGTTTCACTGTATCAATGTAAATTGCAACTTTGCTGGTAGCCTGAATCCATATAAGAGGTGCTATGTACACCAGTAACCCAGTAGCATGGACACAGCTTCAGATTAATATAATCAAATACTACAAAGGTGTAAAAGTTTTTTTCAGAATATAAGTTACCTGGAGTGTTGTTTCTGGAAGGTAGATCTAGAGTACATTCTGAAAAGAACTTCAACAGACTTGGTTCTACACCTTTCTCTCTCAAGAACAGCCAAGCCTTTACCAGGTAAGAACAATTTATAGCATTTCAGGATATCCAAAGCAGCTGCTTCAAGTCCTCACCTGAATCTAGGCTACCATCATTTGTGACTGAACTAGAAGCAGCAGCATACACAGCTGTGCTGTGTTTACACAACCTTCTTGAAGGAAAATTACCTTAGGGCCAGCTAAATAAATCATTGCTAGATAGCTTTGTCAACTAGAGATACATGAAAATGTTACACTGAAGGCTGAATATAGAGGATTGTGAATAACTTCTCACATAATTTGAGTATCAGTATTTGGATTTTTTAATCACTTGTGAAGCCCATCTCATCCACCCCTGTCTCCTGCTGCAAGAGGAAGTAGCTGTAGCACATTTCTCATAGTTCATTCTTTTAATCCAGGACACAGCAAACAGTTTGCAGATACACTGTGACCAAGCTTTTGCCTTATTTCAAGCTTCTAAAATGAATTTAGAGTTGCTAATGCCTGAACAGTTATCTGATATGCAACAGAAGTCTAAGATGTCTAATTCACTTTTGATTGATGTTGCTGAGCCTACGGGAATAGGAACCATACAGCTGTGGATACAGGCAGCTTTATTACTTTCTTTATCCCTGTTCATTATGTTGAAGTGTCAGCTCCACCTCATTTGAGGAGGAAAACTGGAAAGAGCTGACTGGGACCTCTTGTAGTATTGCTTCCTTCACAGGCCTTCACCTTCTACTCTACAAAGGAGTCCTGAGCAGGATCTGTCCCATTCTCATAGCCATACAGTATTAAATGTGTTTGAGAGCATGGTAATAAAATAAGTGTGCCAAAGCCCTGTTGGGAAAAAGCCTCATTCTTCTGGCTTCTTCACCAAAACAAAGAATGATGTGCTTTTTGAGAATTAATCTCACTACCTCTTTAGGGCTTTTGTTTCTTCATTTGTTGTAAACATACCAGAACTTGAGAAGGATGGTCTCCTTCCATTTCTTTTACTCCACACTCAAGCCCCTGTACATATCTTATTTGAAGCATTTAATTCTATTCTGAATCTTTGAGAGAACCATTTATTTACTGCTTCAGGATCCCCTTATATAAAGTAATAAAAATCACATCTACAAAATGGAGCTTTTGTCATGACAGGCCTCATCCATTTCACCACACTTTACTCTGCCCACTATTGAAATGGTCTGTATTTCCCAGTTACCACATAGTATCACTTGAGGTTTATGAACTTCTAAAAGAAACTAAGGTTTGCTTTGATTTGGGGTGGGGGTGTAGGGGGGTGTGCTGCATTGCTTTTGAGTGCAAGAAGATTATGAAGAAAATGGAACAATGACATACTGATTCAATAACTGAACTGGAGTGCCTTCAAAGGCTCCTTAACAAATAAGAAAGCCTAGAAACATCACTGGAAGTCATCTGCAACCATTGACTGCAACTTGTAACTCACTATCTTGACCTCATGTACTCTCATTTTCCAACATTTGTCTTCAAGACTATGATGAGCACACAAAATATTATGGAAGACAACAGGTTGCAAAGACACAGGAGAAGACTTATTTAAACAGTGACATCATTCATAGATATAACACAAGTCATTTCACCCAACTCTAGATGGCTCAGATTTTTAAATTAAAAGTTACATACTAATGTAAAGTCTTCCTAATTAATTATCTAGCAAATTAATATTTGTACACCTAAGATCCATAAATCCTACAGTTTCAGATTTTTTTTTTTACTTTGCTCTTTTGATCAGATAATCAAAATTATGCATATTCTAAGAACTATGAAATGTTTAGGACTTCAGGCATTCCTTTTATTCCCATTAAACACAGTATTAGTCCTTCAGTTGCACTGGCAAAAATCGGGCAGAGGGAGAAAGGTGTGTTTTACACTTCCCTACACAGAGGACAAGCACACAAATAAAACACAAGCTCATCTTTATTATCCTTAAGTACAAGAACAGATATAGAAATGCAGATTGTCAAAGCTTACCTTTGTTTTAGCAGCTACTACCTCTACAAATAGTCAGCCCGCATTTGGAGGAAGGATATGAGAATCTCTATGCCCTACACATCATTACTAGATGAATTTATTATGATCACTCTCACAGCAGTGAAGCACAGTGCATTCCAAATGAATTAATGATGCAATGGGATAGCTCAAAATGTTCTGTCAACCCCAATGCTGTTCATTTCAGATAGGAAGTGCCAATTCTTCTGCACTCCAGAATGCTGTTTTTAGTTCAAGTTAAATTACATACTCAGTCAGCTCTCTTGTTAAAATTCTTCCTTCCTTTTAAACTATTTTGACCTTCATAAAGTCAGTGCATATCTCAGGAAGCTGCCTAGCTGGAGGCAGTAGCAAGAGGATCACTTGGAAAATGTAAAAAAGCAATCAATTTAAAGGAGCTGTTTCCCCTAACCTCCCATTTTCTACTGAAAAGATACAATAAGTAACAGCCTGAGGTTAGTTTCAAGCGACGTCCCACCTCACCACTGTCAATGGAATTGCTTGGTTACTATTTTTAATCACAACAAGACATCTCAAAGCCACCCAGACAATTTTAAAAAATGCAAAGAGCTGGTCAGATAAAGCACAAGGACAGTAATTTGGTGGAGAAAGGATTCTAGCCATATTCACAGTTTACAAGGAAAACACAGCCCTTTCCTATTAGCCTTTACTTTTAAATATACTTCTGGGTTTGGGGAAAATAGGGGATTATACACAAAATACTACTTGTGGGAATCTGAGAGCTATAAAGGATAAAAAAAGACTCAAAGTTTGCAAAACAAACACCTCACTGGATTTTGTGTTCATCTGCTTTTCAATTTTTGCTGTGTCTGCATATGTGTATCTCACCGCATTGCCTGAACACAATAGTTTCTTCAGTACCATGTTCATAATAAGGATGACAGATATATTTCCCACATGAAGAAATAACAGAAAAGAAGGGATCAATCACAATCATGACATAGGATGCTACAGTGACAGCCATAGGTCCAGAAAGAGGTTTTTTGATTTATTTTTTTTTTTTTTTTTGAAAAAGAGAGGCATGAAAATCAGGCGTACCATTTGACAATTACTTCTACATATGCACTGCAAAGAGAGTGTAAACTAAAAGCTGACAGGGAGTCAGGCCAACGTAATTTCATCTAAAATCCATTTCCAGGATGCCTTAAAAAAACCAACCAAACAGAACAAAAACAAAACAAAAAACCAAAAACAACCCAAAAACCCCAAACAAAAACAAGCAAACAAAAAACCCCCCAAAAAACCCAACCAACCAAAAAAACCCCACCCAAAACAAACCCCAAAACAAACAAACAAAAACAACAAAAAACCCCCCCAACTATTTTAGATTCATGGAATCACAGAATGTTAGGGGTTCGAAGGCACCTCTAGAGATCGAGTCCAACCCCCCTGCCAAAGCAGGATCACCCAGGACATGCCACACAGGAACGCATCCAGGCAGTTTGAGAGTCTCCAGAGAAGGAGACTCCACCACCTTTCTAGACAGCCTGTTACAGTGCGCTGCCACCCTCACAGCAAAGAAGTTTCTCCTCATGTTGGAACCATCCATGCTCAAGTTTATACCCATTATTCCCTGTCCTATTACTGGGCACTACACAAAAGGGATTGAGTCCTTCCATTTGACACCCACCCCTCAGATATTTATTGACATTAATAAGATTCCCTCCCAGTCTTCTCCTCAAGTCTACACTGCACCAGTTCTCTTAGTCTTTCTTCATAGGGGAGATGCTCAAGTCGCTTAATCATCCTCACAGCTCTCCATTGGACTCTCTCCAGTAGATCCCTGTCTCTCTTGAACTGGGGACCCCAAAACTGGATACAGTATTCCAGGTGTGGTCTCACTAGGGCAGAGTAGAAGGGGAAGAGAACCTCCCTCAACCTGCTGGACACAGTTTTCTTAATGCAACCCAGGATGCCATTGGCCTTCCTGGCCACAAGTACACATTGCTGTTTCATGGTTAACTTGTGCACCAGGACTCCCAAGGTCTTTCTCCGTGGTGCTGATTTCCAGCAGGATGACCCCTAACCTGTACTGGTGCCAAGAAATATTGCAGAAGATAAAAGGAATAGTAGGTGGAGTCACAGTATTGTGTTCAATTATATTTCTGAAAAGTTTAATATCAGTTATAAGAAGCTTAAATGCCAAAGCCCTTTTAAAGCAAAAAGGAGGAAAGAAAAATTTCAGATAATTTCTCAAAGTAGCTCACTAACAATGGACAAGAGCGTTAACAAGTGAAGAATTTCTTCATGCTCTGAATTATTTCATTTTTGCATCAGAATTATTAAAATGTCTGATAAAAAGGTTAGCCTCTTTTGCATCATTCCCAGATCCTGTATTTCAAAACTGCCTCTGCTGCTGTCACAATTAAATTGAGTCTTCAACAGTCTGCTGTACATGAGCAGGACTAGAGCTCACCATTTAGCTCTTCATAAGCAATAGCAATATCTCATAATTTACATTTAACACTCACCAACAATGGAGAGAGAAACTTATCTTGATACTCCTCCTACACCCTCAATTCATACTGACTTTTTCTACTGAATTACTTCACATCCAAAAGCTATACTTGAAACAATAAAACAGTAACAGGGTTTGGGAACACAAGCATGTTAGGTGGGATCTTTGGGTATCTTTCCTAAAAGGATGCAATTGCTATTGTCCATATATGCCTCTTGGGAAATTTTGTACTTTATTTTTCATAATTATTTGTGCTTAATAAAGAAATAAAGACAATAAATAAATAAATAAAAACCAAAACACCAACCCCAAACAAACCAATCCCAAACAAGCCAATGGAAAAAAAAAACCAAACAAACTAAAACCAAACAACAACAGACCAACCAACACCAAAAACAGGGGAACAAAATAATTCTCAAACTCAGCCCCACAGTATCAAAACAGAAACTGACCTAGACTCCAGCTCAATTCTGTAACTGCATTTCTGGTAAAAGTAACTGCAAAAATGTGGGAAAAGTCACTGTCTTTCTTTGGAGGGGAAAAAGGAAAAAAAAAAAAAAAAAGGAAAAGAAAAAAAAAAAGAGGGGGCCAGGGGAGAATATCTGAAATATTTGTAACTACCACTAAGATACAGAAGAAACCCAACAATTTTATGCTAGAAAATCTGGATGGTTTGAACTGTACATACTTCGAACAGCACACAGTATTCACTCACAAATGCAATGTAAATTCACAACATGCACCCGATACTAGTTATAATCCTTATGAATATCATTTTGACCCATGTGCATCTACTAAGGAATGTTCTGAAACTTTTCTAAATAAATAAATGGTTTGCTTCTTGGAATACTGAAGCTTTTTTTTTTTTTTTCCTGAGAAGATACTTATTTTTACCTTATGAGCTGGCATGTGAAGAATTGCAGTGGAATCCTACAGAATATTGCTGGATCACATTAATTTTCATTTATTCTCACAATAATAAAATCTATCCAAAGGATGCACAACATTACAGCACTAATGTCAAACTTGCAGATAAATTATTTTAACTGATGCCGTAACTTAATAACAATATTACAATGACAGCAGTATTCATATTATAGCTACCATATTATTAGCTGAAAGAAAGAACTAAGGCTTACTTTTCAAGGAAAGTCTGAAATACTCAGCCTAGCTATTCTTCTGTTAAATATGTTGCCCTTCTTAAATTAAGAACGTATTCACTCAATTGAAACAGTCACCAAAGCAAAGACTTATGAAAAATATACGAAACAAGCTTTATTGATTTTATCAATAAAAACAGCCATGCCCAGCTTCCAATCATGCAAAACTGACATTTCTAAGTTTCCTGTAGAAATTAAGGTAGTGAGGTCAGAATCGGAAAACACCTTACTTATGGAAATAATGTTCTGATTCAAAAAATGAGTGTGATCTAAATTCCAGAAGTTCCATTGCAGAGTTCTTTCTCTGCAGTTTAACAGCAGCAAATAAATTGCATAAAGTTTCCTATGCTTTACTGAAATACTGTTTGGCATCAAATATCAACTCAATGATTAAAGATCTCAACACAGAGTTCCAAGTTCCAAGAGTTCATTACCTGCATTTTTGCCTAGGCTGCTCTTTATTTTTAATTTTTCTTTTCCTTCTTTGCAACTCCTGATGTTTTTCAGAATCTGTCATTTATTTTTACTCTCCACCCATTCCTCATGTCTTTTAGTTCTCTTACTTCATCTAGTTCCAGTTTACCCCTTCTCACAATATCCACAACTCCTACGCGGTACCCAGTGCGTTAACACTACCGCCGCCCACAATCGTAATTCTTCTTTGGCCCAAACTGGTAATACACACAACTCTTGTAGCAGATAAAGGAAAAATACTGTACATATGTCCTCATATAGTCAAAAATAAAAGAAAAAATCTGTATTACTGTTTTATAGTAAAAAGGAGAACATTTTCTACATTCTAAGAAATTTAAGTTGAGGGGTATTTAATTCCTTTTAGACCTTAACAACATCACTTTTTTAAAAGTGCAAAGGATATTCATATATCTTTGAAGAGGGGGATTTTACTGTAAAATTTCTGGGTGTGACTATTGGACCCAAACCATCCTATCATTAAGTAACCTAAACAAGAATACTCGATTTAATATGACATAGTAGGGCATACCAAACTTTTTTTTTCAAAGCATTATTAATATTTAGTGTGATACTAGAGGTTCCAAGTAAGATACCAAGATAAATAGACACTAAGAAAGATAAGTGAAATGGTAAGATATGTGAAATTTTTATATCTAGTGAAATCCTTTTGAAGCTGTTCAAGTTGGACAGAGTGCTAATAAATAATCACTGAACACACAAAATGCTGAAGTCTCAAAAACTGATTTTCCCGGAAGAGTAGCCAAGACCAAATAAAAACTCTGAGTGCATAAACTACTTTACAATAAAGCATTCTAGAGAGGAAACTACATTTCACAAGCAACAAGAAGATAGAAAACTAGCAAATCCTTTATCATCTACTGGCAATATTTTTAATGTAGCCAATAATGGAAATTTATGCAGCACCAACTGAATTTTATGTTACCTCACAGAGTACACAATAATATCCCTCAATTTAGATTGTAGATAAATTTGGGGGGGATATGATTTTTCAAAATGAAGCTTCAAACAAATAACAATATTCTATATGATGCTTAGAAACATGGTTTTGTCTTTGTAATAGCAAACTGTTTCAAATAGAAGGCATGTAAATAGGAGGATGAAACTCAAATGACCATCAATAGGTCCCAACATTTACATGCTGAGAACAAAACTGGTAACTTCTCGTAATTCACAATATAACGAGTTGGAAGACAGTAGAATGACTCCATTCTACTGATATTCAAGCCTGTACTACAGCAAGATTACATCAGAATAAGAGAAGAGAATGCAGGACTTCCACTCAGGTGCTGCACCAGATAGAAATGGTGTTTCCACTTTAGCCAGGTTCTAAGCCACAGCTCAGCAGACTTCCTTTATATAAAACTCAGGATCAGCATTATTTTAAGCAAGGCTGCATAGTTCCAAATTTCACCTGGATACCTTGAAGGTCAGACAGAGCAACCAGCATCTGCTTTCAAATACCATGTACACACACACACTTTGATTAACATCATGATTAGGTCTGCAGTTAAACTAGAATAGGCTGTTCTCTAAATTCTAGCCTTAATTCTACTCTGACAAAACTCTCCTAGATTCTAATAATATTGGCAGACCTGTTAAAATGGAATAGTTTATATTTTAGGGACTTTCTTCCTATGAATCCAGCTTTTGCAGAAACAAAGTAAATTAGATAAAATAATTCAGTTCAATATAAGGTTACCTAGAAAGTGTTTTCTCTTTCAATTAGCACTCCCTCCCCTCCACATTTATTTCTTAGCGGTCTGCTTGAGGTTGGAATTGGACACACTTGATTATCTTGGGACTGAGAAACAAGGTTTATATTCAATAATCCTTAAAACAGTATGAGAGAAGGAAAGGTAGTCTAACAGATTTAACTAAACAGGAATATACATCCTTTATACTGGAATAAGAAATCACATCTACAGCCTATCAGGAAAAATCCATTAGGAATACCCCACAGCTAGAAAAAAAACCCCTCAAGTTAGCATGGTCTTTTTATTACAGAGGAGTAGAGCAGCTGTTTCTAGAAGGGAAAACAGCTACTTTCCCATGCTGTTCTTTCTCACTTTGCCAATACTATAGCTGAATTTTCACCTTCAGCTAAGTAAATTCCAAAATCAACTACCAGGTCAATAATTAAGTCTGTTTTTTTTTTTTGGTGTTTCACCCCCCCCTCCCCCCCCCCCTTTTTTTTTTTTTACCTTAATGCATTGGCTTCTTTAGGAATTAGTAGCTGGCTGGTTAGTTTCCTTTAGAGTTTTATTTTATCGTTCACCTATTACTGCTTGTGGCCTCCCATTGCTACTACCTCTCTAAACCATCTGACACTTCTGTTTGCAGTATCCCTTTTTTCAGACCTTGAAATGCTTGCTATCTAGATTTTTTAAAGTATACATCTAAGTGAGAATATGAAAACAAAGTGGAGAATTGGATAATGTAGATTGGGACTCATGTGGTCACCTTGTTAATTTGCATGCACAGTCCATGCACATGGTGATTTTGGTTGGTAGTGGAAAATCTTTCTAGAGAAAAGGAAGAGTCAGAGGGATTGTTGGTTTGTTAAAATATAGTTCTGAAATAACATTTTTACTGTCTTGCTTTCTACAAAACAATCAGAATGATTTATTTTCTGAAGATTTTGTCACACAGAAAGTTAAAAACTTTTTTTTGTTTGGTGGTGCCTTTCTGTACTTTCTGTGCAAATACATAAATGAACCCATTGAAGTGATGTTTTTACTTCTTCCCCCCCCACACACACCCCCTTCTCTGAGTTAGAGGATATTTTAGGATTTTAACTAGAAAGCATTGACAGTCTGATCTGTTATATACTGTTCATAGTAATAATCACCTTGTAATATCTTTTTACTTTTAAGAGGGTTCACTTTATTTTTTTTTAAATGTGTAAATAAGCTTCCATAACGTAAGTTCATCATACTTGTATGCACTGATCTATGTGGAAAACCGGATATTGATTTCTGTTTGAAATCTCTAGACTTGTTTATTTCTTATGTGAATATAAGATTATAGTTACTATACATTTGGACTGATTTCGAATTTTTCCTGAATTTACTTTACTGCTCTACTATTAACTAATGTTTAATGTACTTTATTTTACTTTTTTGTTTTATTTCCTGACAACTTGCATTGGGGCACCAATTGAGAAAAGTTTGCAGTTCTGAGTTTTTTTGTTAAATACCTAATTTATTTTGTGAGGAAAAATACTGGGTTTGATTAATTGGGTTTTTTTTCTTTCATTCCTTTATCTTCTAGATTTTATAGGAAGACCAAGCTTGGAGGCTTTCAAGACATGGAGTGCGTTCCTTGTGGTGATCCTCCTCCTCCTTATGAGCCTCACTGTAAGTACTCTTTTCCTTCTCTTGGAGTGGGATTAACTTTTTTGCTTTGGAATGTTTTCTGCTTTAAGTTGAAAGCTTGACAAAAAAATGACAGTCACAGTTAGGAAGAATTCTTTTAAAGGCTTGTTTTCTTGTTGGTAAATGACTTTAATACACTTCAGCCAGTCCAACACTATCATTCTGAAGTTCCCTCATATGACTTCAAGATAAACATTCCTGTAATACCACATGATTTAGGGAGTCTTGAGTCCACTGCTGATGTTGTCATACTAATTTTAATTTCTGTTTTGTATTAATGCCAAAAGAAAGGCAGCCTTCCTAGACACTCTACCTATCAGGTAGGCCTCAGTGAGTATGAATTCTTTCCTGACACCCAAAAGGGGTAATCTGTTGATATCTTTAAAAATAACTTTTGTGCTAAGGTTATAGCAAGAGAATGGTAGAGATAAACGTCTTCATGGTACTATATACACTAAGAAGGAAATAAGTAATTGGTTTCATTGGTTATGGCCAATGAGAGGATTAGAATTTCTTTAAATGAGAGAACCTCTTTATTCTGCAACAGAAGCCTTTGTACTATTTCTTCCCAAACTGCTGATGGTCTACATCCATCAAGCTTTTAATTCAATAAAAGGAGTGAGTTATTCTTGTTGCATTTATTGTTCTAGTATTAAAAAAAAAAAAAAAAAAAAAAAAAAATTTGCCTTAGCATAATCTTATAGAAAAACTTGGATTTACTTTTTTCCTGTAACTGTGAAGATAAGTCCTTCCACTATTCCAAACAGAAAGAACTGTTTATAGGAGGAACAAATTGTCAAGTTTCTGAAGTGCTTCATGGTACTTTAATAAGAACACTCTGTTTCTTTTTAATTGTGCTAAAGTAAAATATAACCAAGTATATGCTATTGTGCATACCATAACTTTTAAAACCATACTTTTAAATGGTTTTATAGCCTATTAAATTTAATGAAATAAGGATTCTTCAGCATTTAATGTACTGCTTAAATAGTATATTTTTTTTAAATAAGCCAAATGCCCTTATTTTGTTTCCATTCTAGTTTTAGTGCCCTTTGAGGAATAAACTTACAAAACCATATTCTCAGATGGTATCTTCAATAGTAAAAGTTTTTATAAATGTGGCTTTCTGTGCATTTCTCTTAGGATTTAAGAGAATTTCATTATATACCTCTGAATCAGAATAATTCTTATTAAAAATTGTAACTTATTTGACTTACTCTTTTTAAAGAAATCTGATTTACTAGTTTTCAGTGTTGCAATGTTTGCAACATTAACTCCTGCCTAAGTACAATCTAAGCCTAGAAAGTAAATTCAGAAATTTTCAACTGTTTCTGGAGTGTAGGCAACATAATATCTTAAAAGTATCTAGAGAAATATGTTCTTCCTAGCAAATACTGCGGGGTTTGATGTCAAGACTGAAATCCTGATCTTGGCTTACTGGAATTTAGATGTACATTTGTTTTAATCCACCAATTACCATACCATATGATTACTGTAGGTCATTGTGGTTTTCAGAAGGCTTTTGTTCAAAATATGTATCTTCAGATCTCTAACATAAGCTGTCTCAATTTAGAAAATCATGCATGCCTGCCTTGGAGAAGCCTAGGAAGTCATTTCTACAATAGCAGGGTAATGAACTGAAATCTGAAATTTGAGTTTTACTTAAATAGGTAGAAATATCTCTGTTTTAAGACTAAGTCAAAGACATTCTACAAGGAGGTATAAATAACGGTGTGTGAAACAAAGCTTTTTCCACCTAATGCTGAAAATGTTTGCTGCTGATTTCAGTAATGAATATATTTTGATAGCAAAGATGTTTAAGACTGCATTACTTGAAATTAAATTGAGACAGACCATTAGGTGTGTGGGGCAAGTTCTCAATGATCAGAGGACTAAGTTCTAATTCTGAGCGTTTCTTATCCTTCTTTCTTTCCACAGTGAAACAGAAAGTCAAATATTAGTGCAGCTAACATATTACAGATGAAAAGGAAAAGTTTAAATGTCCTGTTTCAATGAATTAATTGTCCTGTGAGGTGTGTGGCAATCTTTTGTTTGCTTAAGAACATTACCATAAGGGCACAGAGGCTCACAGCCCCCTACCTGGACTAAAGGTTCATGTTAAAACTGAGACACAGATGAAGTTCTTTCAGCACTAGTAGCAGTTGATTATTACCTGGTTAGCTATAAATCTAAATACTTGCTTTTATCTTCTTTCTTTCTGTAGACATTTTAAAACAGATCTGGTTTAAATATTTACTCATGAAAAAATGAGTTTGCGACTTGCTAGAGGCAAAGTTGAAAGGATTCTGTAATGAACAAGTTAAGAGAGTATTGGAGGCCAGGAGAATTGCTATCACCTTTGTGTAAACTTTAAAGGGGACACAATGACTTATGTGTGTTTTTAGGATGTCAGAAAACTAAATACACAATGATATCGTTATAGTTTAATTTGCTTAGTTCAGGTAAATAAACTGTAAATATCAATCCTATATATAGAGTCAGCATCTAAACATTAGAAATAGGAGTATGTTTTTAAAATTTCAGTCTATGTTCACTTTTCTTACTTGAAGACTTTTTCTCAACTGAATGACAGATAAGAAGTCCTTTGAACTGGAAACTAAAGTGAAACCCAAATCAATCAAAGATGTAGTTTCTGAAATGGAATTGAACCCCCAGTGAATCAAAGATGTAGTTTCTGAGATGGAAGGTAGCATAGACTGTTATCTGTTCAGCAGAGGAACAGTGACATATGGTTCGATATGGTTCAATAATTCTTTTCTCTCAGCACCAATTTAGACTTGCAGAGTTCACTCTCCTGTCTGCTCAGGCAAGTGTTGTGCTGCCCCAGTGGCTATGCTTAAACTGTTAATGAAGCTCTTCAGTAAGCTAGATTGTGAATCTATCTATGATATAAAATGAATTAAATCAACTCCCTTCTTAAGGTTATTTTTAAGCCTAATGAGTTTGTTAACCTCAAAACACTTAAAGGTGGCACAAGTGAAGGAGAGGTGTAGGAAGGTCTGGAGGAGGTAAGCAGCAGAAGATTTTTCCAAAGATACCATTGGTTTCTTTGAGCAACCATCATGTTTTCAGATAGTCTGTCTTAGTAAATAAGCAAAAAAACAGTATCACAGGGTGTCAGGGGTTGGAAGGGACCTTGGAGATCTTCATGTCCAACCCCCCTGCCAGAGCAGGATCATACAATCTAGCACAGGTCACACAGGAACCCATCCAGGCGGGTCTTGAAAATCTCCAGAGAAGGAGACTCCACAACCTCTC
>JANIJG010001335.1:10615-21002 GCA_024611175.1 Megaceryle torquata | reverse complement strand
ACTAAACCATGTCCTCAGGTGCCACATCTAGGCGTTTTCTGAGCCCCTCCAGGGATGGTGACTCCACCCCCTCCCTGAGCAGCCTGGTCCAAGGCCTCACCACTCTCTCAGTAAAGAAATTTTTCCTAATACCCAACCTAAACCTCCCCTGGAGCAACTTAAGCCCATTTCCTCTCATCCCACCACTAGTTACCTCACTCCAACCTCCCTTTAGGTAGCTGTAGAGGGCAATAAGGTCTCCTCTCAATCTCCTCTTCTTCAGACTAAACAACCCCAGGTCACAGAATCACAGAACGTTTGGGTTTGGAAGGGACCTCTGGAGATCATCGAGTCCAACCCCCCTGCCAGAGCAGGATCACCCAGAGCAGGTCACACAGGAACAGATCCAGGTGGGTTTTAAATGTCTCCAGAGAAAGAGACTCCACAACCCCTCAGGTCCCTCAGGTGCTCCTCAGAAGGCATTTAACTCCAGACCCTTTACCAGCCTAGTCGCCCTTCCCTGAACTCACTGCAGCACCTCAATGTCTTTTGTATCCTGTGGCGCCCAAAACTGAACCCAGTGCTCAAGCTGCAGCCTCACCAGTGCCAAGTACAGGGGCACCATCACTGCCCTGCTCCTGCTGGACACCATTTTTGATCCAGGCCAGGATGCCTTTGGCCTTCTTTGCCACGTGGGCACACTGCTGAAGAATAACCTCGTATGCTTCACCTACCCACAACATAAATGTGATCGCGGAAACTCGTGGCATTGATGCATTTCGCTTCCACCGGCATGGCAGCTTTCAGGCTCCACGTGTTGGTCGCAGGGTCGTAGCACTGAGTCTTGTCCGTCGCCAGCTTCCCGTTGGGTCCTCCCCCGATCACGTAGAGTTTCTTCTTGTAGCTCGCTGCTGCAAAGGAGCTTACATTGACCATGAGGGGAGCAGCCTGTGTGACCATAAGCAAGCATTAGTAACCATCGGAAGTAGGCAGACTGATGTCTACAGGGTGCAAGCTGAATTTTAAGTCAGACATTCTTTCTAAGATGATCAGTAGGGTTCAGAAGATGACATTTCTAGGGATAAGGGAGAAGTAAGTTTCAGCTTTTTCTTAAGACTGTAAAACCCTTAATAAACACCCTATAAAACCCTTAATAAACACCCTATAAAACCCTTAAACACCCTGTAAAAGCCTTAAACACCCTGTAAAACCCTTAATAAACACCCTGTAAAAGCCTTAATAAACACCCTGTAAAACCCTTAAACACACTCTGTACAAATGCTGGTATTAAAATTACATGATCAATGACTCAAAAGCAGGGAAATCTCAGAAATGCCCCAAATCTCCTTTACATACTTAGGTACAGTGAAAAAACCCAAGCAACTTGTTGGTACTGATCTTTCTATTTGCAGCTGTGATCTTTAGATTCCTCCACGTTGCTTTGTATCATCTAAAAACTAGGGCTTGTACCTGCCATTTAATGCCTATCTCATGACTGCCATGGATTAATTGGCTGCCTTGTAGTCTCCTCTCATTGCTTGAAGTAGAGTTAGCAGGAGTGGGGTTTTTCCATCCTGTTTACCTTAAAACCTGTATTTTCAACTGAAATGTATAACCCCTGCCATATGTAATGCACAGGTTGATAAACACATTTATGTATGTGTATATTGGGTATCAGAGCAGTAGTTTGCCACCCGTGCTCTGGTTCATGTGTACTGTGTTCTTCCTCACCAACTGATGGACTTGAAAAGCCAAGTCAGGAAAGGAAGGTTAGGCTGCAGATTCTCACGGGCAGTGATTGACAGGCAACCCTGTGATCTGTACTTTCCAAAGAATAGGCATTTCTATAGAAGAAAGACTTTGGTTTATTGGGTTTTTTTAACAGACCTGAAATATTTAAAAGAATAGTGCTGGATCCTGCCTTGCTCATCTTTGTGCTTCTGATTAAAATGCTCCAAAGGAGTAAAATATTATGGGATGCAGATCTTACCTCTGACCAGCAGTTATGAAAGGGATCGTATGCTTCCACGCTGTTGATTCTCTGCATGCCATCAAACCCTCCAATGGCATACACTTTGCCACCCAGCACAGCCATTTTATGCCTCCATCTCCCAATATTTAGATACTCGATTTGTATCCATTTGTTGATGGAGGCGTTGTATTTCCAGACGTCGTGCTTTGTTTCTTTGCCACCTGCAGCGTACGTGACAGATGTAAATATGAGAGCAGAGCTTGTAGTTACTAAAAATCTCCAGTGTGTTCAAATTGTAAAACGTTCTCTCACTATGGGAAGTAAATCATTGGTACTTAGTGTTAGCTTCTTAATTACCTACACCAACTGCCTGGCTCTGTTATATACAAATTTCTGCACTTAGTTTACTTCATAGTGAAGAAAACCGAACAATTTCTACAACCAAATACGCAGGAAAGCTAACTCACTCTTCCTCACTTCACCAAATCACAACCACTTTCATTTTGATACCAGCTGAATGGCCAACCACACGCAGCGGGGGGATATGCAGGAGGTTTTTGTGCAGCACCCAGGGCTTTTCAGAATGCTGTAAAGTGACAAATAAAAATCCCAATTTAAATAAGAGAGTGGAGGATGCTGCAGGAACTGCCAGAGGAGATCCAGCCTAGTGGTTTAGAGTGTGGAACAAAAGACCTGTCTCTGAACTCCTTTCCACAATGGTCCTGCTTGAAATGTTAGAAGTTTTACTATTCAACCTTGGGACCATATGGCTGGGATCTCATTTTTGTACCTCTCTTTCTGGTCTCTTCCTCTAGCGACTTGGATTTGCTTCCTGTTTATAGACTGAAGACCAGAACTGGACCCTACAGACTCATTCTAGAGCTGACCTGCAAGTGAATATTGACTCGAGCAGCCTTTTCAGCAAGCACTTGTGTTTGCCTATCACTTCTGGTGTAACTGCAGTACAAATGGAGCTAGTTAAGCCTGAAACCACATTTACAGACTGAGTAGCTTATTCCATCATCTGCAACCTGATTAAGCATTTGCTTCACTGATGAATATACTGAAAAGAGAATTCATATTCCATTGAGAAAGTGTCTGCCTTCATTGGTATTCTGTCCTGAAGCCAGATCACTGCAAACTGATGGAGCTCATCTCTGGGCCAAATAGCAGATTGAATAGGAGATAATTAGCATGCTAGAAAGAGTCGTTTGTAATGCTTTTGTCTCAGTATTTTTCACATGTATGTGTTGAATTTTATTTGCACTCAAATAGCTGAAGTGGCTGAAGGGCCTGAATGCAGCATTCATGGTTACAATGGGGCTGAGAGACTGACTGCAGGTGTTCCCTTTGCCCTCCCTCCAAACGTCCCTTTTACAGCAGCTTCTTCTTCCCTGCACAAGCTGCAACTCTGGTAGGAGCCTGAGATGGACCAGGAGGGTGAATTTGCTGCACATCATACAGGGAGAGATTTTTGAGAGAAGAGGAGGTTTATTTTGTTTCGGTTCTTTCTCTAGACCACATTTCTTTCTGATTTCAGGAAAAATTGTAACTAAATTAGCAAAAAGAAACAGAGTGGTGAGTGTCATGCATGTCATTTCTAGTTCCACTGCAAGTGTGGTGTCTGCACCCGTCCAGTCAAAGCATTTGAACTGCTTGGGGAAATGGTGATCTAAAAGCAGTCATAATCTTGTGCAAAGGACTTTCCTGTTGTTAGATGCTAAAAGAGCAGGGAAGACTCCAAACTGGACCAAGATACTGAGGGAAATGAGCACATGGGATGGGAGGTCAAGTTAGGAAAGGTGCAAGTCAAGTTAGGAAAGAACCAAGTCACAGGAGCTAAAAGAAAGAAAACAAGGACATGCAGGAGGAGGCAGATGTTTAGTTGGCTTTGAGACACTAATAGTTGGGATTAGCTGGAAAGAATGACTTTGGGCCACTCGGTATTTTATTTGGGTGGGAAGTGTGAAAAGACAGAGGAGAAAGGCTAAGAGGGCGTGAAGAGAAGGAGTTCAAGATAGGAAATTAATCAGGGAAGGAAGAAGGAAGACCTGTGAGAATGGCAGCAAGAGAAAAGCCAGCTTAGACTCAGCACAGCAGGGAAGGTGTTAGCCTGGCCTGGAGGTAACCTGGCTAGAGCATAAAAGAAAAGCCAAGGAGAGACACTGGAAAAGATGTCAGGAATAAAAGGAAGCAAACAGCATGTGACCTTGAAAAAGAGGGAAGGGTAAAAGATTAAAGGCAAATGGAAAAGAGATCTCTCAAGTCGAGGGTGTGAAGATGTGAGGGATATTCCCTAGTCGGGGTGTTTGATTTAGGTTCCCTTCTACAGCTAACTTAACAGAGGGTCTGCCACCAGAGTAAAAAGAAACTCTGTGGTGGGCTGAAAGGACAAACCTCCTTCATTTGTAACTAGGGAAGGAAAAATCTAATTCTTATCCCAGGATAAAGATTTAATACACTTTAAAATGGAATGAAGTCATAAAAATATGGGGATTCCCAAAGGAAAGATTGCAATGGAATATATTTGAATAAAGGCAATGGACTGCTTATTCATGCTTAAGCCAAGCATTCACACCTCAGCCCTCCCTCCTTCTTTCTACTGTCCTGTTTTAAGGGACCATAGAATTTGGTGGATAATTTTGCAGGAAAAAGTAGCCTATCCATGGACACCCTGCTCCCTATCGTGGTCTGTAACGTGACAGTGATTAAAAGCTTGCTGTCACTTTTCCTTTGGAAAGCAGAATGAGATCATCAAACTTGGTTTTTAAGGGCCATCAAAACAATCTGTCAAACTGAGAGGCAAGCTTGAGTTTAACCTTTTTGATTGTCAAAGTAGAAACTCCGTAGCTCCAGGATCAAAACCCTACATGGAGCTCAACTGTATTTGTGTGGGAAGCTGCAGATGTCTCAGGGTGAGGGACTGCAGGTGGGATGTGTGTCTGGACCATTTGGTTTCACCTGGCTTTGACAGTTCATATTGCTCTTAGCAAGTGGGCACTTCCAGAGTCCTGTCTGATGGCTCTTGAAGTGCTCCTGGAAGTGCAGTTTTCAGGTAGCAGCCAAACAGCAGTGACAGTTCCCTGCAGGTTCTTGACTGATTCTTGCAGAACGAGTCAGATTTTATCAGAATTTTGCTTATGTATGTGGAGCTAAATGGACTTGTTACTAGAAGATGCTGGAGCAATTCTTCTTCATTTTATGTTTGGTAAACTGTTCTCAGGAGCCCTTCTGGGAGCACGGACACTGACAGGTAGCCCTACAGATAAATTAATGTTGTTTGAAAAGGAAACCAGTGCTAAAACCAGGGCTAGGCGGTGTCCTCACACACCCAGGGCTTCTCTGGAACCTGGTCAAAGCCAAAGCATTAGGAACACCCGTAGCACTTAACTCTCCTACAGCTGCCTCGAGCACACTCTCGATAAAAGCTGGGAATCATTGTGAGACCCCTCTGCTCCCCTCTTCCACTCCCAATGGCTCGTTTCTTACCCGAGATGTAGACTTCATTTTTTAGCGTAATGCATGCAAACTCCACCCATTTTTTATTCTCATTCTCCGTCTCCTGCTCTGTGATTGGTAATTTTGCTACTTCCAGGCGGCTTCGCCTCAAAGGATCCAGGCAAGTCACTTCTGCTACAAACTTCTCATCTTTTGTACATCCCCCTATGATCATAAACACCTCAGACTGGAACTCGTGCATCCTGGGCTTGGTTCTTTCGGTAATAATCTAAACGCAAACAAGACAGAGTGAGTACACGGGGCACTTACACCTGCAGTTACCAGAAGGTCTGGTGACCTTTTTTCCAGTTACCTGTTTTGCAAATCACAACTGGTTTACGTCAGCTGAACCGATTATCAAATGCTCTCCAAGTTGAAAGCCTGGAAAGCTTCCTAGATGCATTCAGTAGCAAGTGCTGTATCCTTCTTTCAGCAGCTTTTCTCCAACACTGGATTTAGCTGCTTTTGCCTACCCACTGGGATCCTTTCAGATCCTCTTGGGAATTCCCAGGGTGCCACCAGGAGCTAGGAAGGTGAGCACCTAGTGCTAAGGCTTGAGTGCATGTGAGGCAGCTGAAAAGGACAGGTTTTATTTGGGCTGACAGAGAGAGGGCAAGGTAGGAGGGCCCCAGGGTTTCTGTATGTCCTGAGGAGCTTGGAGAAAATGAGACTGTAGTTGGCACTGGAAGAAAATAAGTGCTCTCATTATTTGTACTGAAGAGATATGTTAAAGTGTCAAAGCAATAGCAATTCTCAGTTGTGGTTTTGTTGGTTGTTTTGGTTTGGTTTGGTTTGGTTTGGGTTTTTTTTGTTTCTTTCTTTATAAGCCTTAATTTTAAGCCAAAATTAGAAGATTTACTTAAAGCCAGCACCAAGCTCTGAAATGTGGTTAGCTCTAATTTACTGTCTGTTGGCTCGGTTTGTTGACCAGCTCTTTGTTTCAGGGACACTGGAAAAAGTCACTTCCCGGGTGGATGTTCACCAGGAGCAAAGAATGCAGGGGGTGCTTGGGAACTTGTGTTCTGCTCGGAGGAAATACTTGGAAGCAAGTGGAAATGAGCGCATTGGTGTCCCGGGGTACGCTGGCTCTGTGCTGAAGGATAAAGGGAATAACCTTCGTTATCCTTCCACACCCCACAGTTTCTCACACTGAAAGAAATACAACGTAGAAGTCCCAGGGAGCATCTAAAGTTATTCCTTATGCTGTCTCATAGGGGCATTTGCCAACTGGCAGACCCTCAGAGCCTGCAGGGAGAGCCTGCTCTCCTCGGTGGTAACTGCAGTTGTTACCTTCTGCACGCCCCAGGGAAGCAGTCCGAGGAGCCACTGGTTAGCTGCTGTGCCAGCAGGCAGCTCGCTTACAGCTGTGCTTCTCTGTGGACTTTTAACACGTTTCTATAAATTGGCATCATCTGTCTGTATGAAAATATTATTTACACAGACAGAAATCTTGTCTTTTCCCTATGTTTAGCAAACTATTAGGCAATGAAAAAAATAAATAAATAAAAGTCCATCCCAGAACTTGCCAGCGTTCAGAATTCTGTTTTAAACTGGTCTGTCACCATTGCTGGGTGCCAGCCCCAGGGAGGATAACTGGCAGGGCTGCCTCTGACGGCTGCCGCTTTGAAGAGGAGTGTAATGAGTGTTCAGCCCTGAGCAACACTCCCTTTATCTGTCCCACGTGGACCTGACAGCACTGCTGAGGGAGGCAAGGCTTCCTTGAGGAGTTGCCACCAGACTGGCCGGCAGTGCCCCGGGTTGTCCTCTACTGCCTTACGCAGTCACCGGCACAAGGAGCTCTTGGTCTCTCCCTGCCAGTGACACATCCACTGTTAGTGATGGATCCACAGTATGCTCCCCAGGCCTCCTGCCTCTGTCTGACTCTCTGACTGGGGAGGCACACACGTTTCCTCACACGCTCACATACCTTTGGTCCTGTTGTGAAATCTGACCTCTGGTTGCTCTCCCCTCTACCCCATATTTTGGGCCAGGAGATGTGACTGATACCTAACGTTCCAAAGAGGATGGTCAACTGAAGAACTGAAGATGCACCACAGCCTATCTTGAACAGGCAGGATGGGATTTGACTGGATGTCAGGATGAACCCGTCTCTTTGGGTGCAGGGACCTCTGCAAACGGGGAAGAGAGGCAGACCTCTCCTCTGGGAAGAGACTGCTTCACGGGAGGCTCTCGCTTTCTGGAACATTTCTCCCCAGAAGTCACAGGTGGAGACGTTACACATTCAAGATTTGAAAGTGTCATTACAACTTGTGGCAGTTCAGTGGGAAAAAATACTCTTTCTCTCTTAGGCTTGAAATAATAGCTAAGGGTGAGGTGTCAGGAGTTACACCATTTGCCTTTTTACTAGGCAAGTCACCCGAGGTGACTTCAGGCTGTGCAAGTGTCTGCATGAAGGATCGAGCTTGGGTGTTCATGAACAAGAAGCTGTACTCTTTGGTTTAAAACAACCTACCAAAAGCCTCTGAACTCTCTTAAATCAGCAGGATAACTGGTGAGGCCCACCTTGACTTCTCAGCAGCACCAGCTAGTGAAACTTCAGGCTGAGTGTGTTTTTCTGCCTCGTGGTACTGCTCCTTCCGATGGGATTTTTGAGCAGAACCATGAGCCATTTAGAGAGAGCAGCAAATACCTTCCATCTTTACTCACCTCATTGCCTGACAGATGGTACATTCTTGCTTCTTGGAGCAAAGGAAAAACATCTGGACACTGCCTAATGAGTTGATCAGCTTCAACAGTCTCTACGAAATACCAGGGGTCGAGGAGGGGCAGCCGGACGTTCTCCAGCACGTGTGGCAGGAGAGGAAGCCTTTCCGACTCCTTGTAACGGACCCAGCTCATGACAGTTTCGAACACCTGCGCCTCCTCCGTCACGTAGAGGTCATCGCTCTTCAGCGTGCTGCAGAGAATGTCGGCCGGCAGCTCCAGGAACTCCTCGTAGTTGAGGACCTGGGTGAAGTTCTGGATAATGTAGTTCTGCACTTGTTGTTTCAGGCTGTGAAGGGAGTGGGCATCAGCCAGCCTCAGGATGCCAACGCAGTTCTCTGGCTGGAGGGCTTCGGTGAGAAAACTGGCACAGGCATCTACCATGCGAAGGAACTGGGGACAGACAAAGCATGTGTAAGCACAGAGAGGTTGCTTGAGTGGCTCTATCACGGGAGAGCTATGGAGCTTTGGAGCTGGGTCCTGACCAGCCATGCACAGTACAGCAAAGAGCTGGGGGAGACAAGAAATCAGTCAGACAAGGACAGGTATCTCCCAGAATCTGCAGTCTGAAATGAGAATTTCTTCTGCCTGCTGTTTTTTCCCCCTCTGCATCCATATTGCTCCTTTCCCCTCTTGCAGGACAGAGAAGACCTCTGACAGTCCTGAATTCTGTTTGTTTCACACAAGTAAAGGGTTTTCTACCATTCCCCCTTGCCCCCACGAGATCTCAAAGCACTAGCAACCATGGAGCTGCAAAGCACAGAGGAGGTCCCCAGGCTTCAGATGTGCTTACCCTGCTTCATCTTGCGCGTCAGCTCAGATCAGCTAGAAGGGAGGCTGCTTTTGGAGTGCAGGTGGCTCCACAGTCTGCATTTATGCTCCCACCACCCAAACTCTCAATGTGTTTGAGGCCTTGCAAGGGTGGTGGAAAGTGAACTCGCAGGTCTGGGAGGACTGGGCCAAAGTGTAGCCCCCCCCCAGCATATATGGGCTTGCTGTCCTGTCCTGGGGTACACGGCAGGAGGAGATTCACCACCAGCAAATCTCCAAGATGCCCAACGACCCGGGCTGTCTGGCGAGTGTCTGTTTGTGGGGGACGCCCTCAGAGATTTTAGTGACCTTTGTTTTCCTTGTCATCACCATTGGTTCAAAATCCCATAGATGTGCATCCTACACACAGAGTCTGCTGAATCAGAACCTCCCATGTCTCCAGTCACTAGGGCATCACAGCTACTCTCAGGAATTTCCTTAGCACGATAACCCCACCCGAGGGACCCAAATGTGCAGATCCTGGACCACAGATGTCTGTGGGGCATTTGCCATGGACTACCAGCTGGGTTGCTGGTGGTTATTCAGAAACTGGGAACCAATTTGGGGCAGTACTGACAAGTTACAGCGCTTCAGGCCGGGCTTTCTGTCACCTCTGTGCTTTCAGCCGTGGACCATCAGCATCGCGTGTTGGTCTTGCCACTGAGCAGTGCAAACAGCAGCATACACAAAGATGGGGCAGAACTGAGTCTGTGCGTTTCCATCCATGATTTTTAGGTCCTTTTTCTATCCGGCATCAGCAAGCAAACAATTTTAACTCATTCTGTCCCACTGGGGAAAATTACACAACACTAATTTAGGGGAAAGAGGAAGTGAAACATTTTTAACTGCTGTAATTTGTCGATTTGTTTCAGTAATTAGGGTAGAATCTTCCAGACCCGTCGGTGACATCTTGACACATTTAGGCTGTTTAGCAGAGCTGAGCGATCGCAGACGCTGAGTACAGACAACCTGGTTCCTGTTTTACATTTAGATGTGGTCAAAAGTTTAGAGAAATGCAACTGACTGATGAACAAGGGTCTGCGAGGTCTCAGAATACAAATATGGCACTGGGATGCTGTGGCACCGTGGTGGAGCCAGCGGCCCCTCGGCACCTGCCACGCTTGCATTGCCTGGTATCTGGGCTAGCACAAGGAGAAGGCTTTGAACTCAGTAGTGTATTTCCATGGAGCTCAAAGGACTGCTGTCACTGGCTAGTCCTCAGACCTGAGGCAGGTTTAAGCTTTTAAAGCTGGCAGTAATCATAGGATCAGAGAAACAGAGAATCGTGAAGGTTGGAAAAGAGCTTCACAATCATCAAGTCCAACCATCTACTAAATATTATTGTGAACACTAAACCATGTCCTCAGGTGCCACATCTAGGCGTTTTCTGAGCCCCTCCAGGGA
>JANIJG010001334.1:66895-125309 GCA_024611175.1 Megaceryle torquata | reverse complement strand
CCCCACTCCCCCCGCAACACACACACTTTCAACATGTCACTTTCTTTCATTCCCGAGGAACGCCGGAATCACAGGTTTTCGCCAAGAAGAGCCCTCGTTGTGGCTGGACGGGGCGGGCGGGGGGCTAGCCGCGGCTCCCCACCCCCGGGCCGGGCGGCCGCAGCCGCTCCCCGCCGGCTCCTTGGCAAAGGGGTTGAAAAACGCAAAGTGGCCCGGGCAGAGCGGCACCGGCTGGTGCCTGATCTACCAGCTCCCGGGGGGAAGAGCCACGTTGTCACTCACCCGGAGGAGAGACAAGTTTTCTTACATAATAGGTGGTTTTCCCTCTTTCTTATTTTTTCTTTTATTTATAAAGATAGCTCAAAGAAGCACACCAACAATCGAATCCCCCTTGTGACAGTTTGTAGAGGAGTTGCTTTCTTTGGCACTTCTCATATACGAGCATCTTAAAGCAAATTTTATTCAGGGTTATTTTTCTGTTATGCCGTTTTGAGGTACCCTGAGGGAAAAGAAAGATTATTTCCTTATCTAAGTTTATTTTGGTTTGCAATGTGGAAGTTTGCTACAAAAATTTAAGATGTCCTTTAGAGCTAAATGCAATTAAACACTGTCTTCTACCCTTCCTCAAACCACAAACAAGAATGGGTGTTTGTTTTGAGTGCTTTTTTGGGGGGGTTGTTTTGGTTTGGGGTTTTTTTGTTTGTTTTTGTAGGTTTGGGTTGTTTTGGGGTTTTTTTTCAAGGTTTTTCTTTTCAAAATGGGGAAAGCTGTGATGAAATTTAAAGCCTGTAGGCAAGGTAAAAGAAAATAGATGTTTGGAAATTCAGATCTTCACTTCTATTGAAAATATCAAAGTTCTGTATCAAAGCTGAGTGAAGAAAGTACAAAGAACAGAAATCCCAGTATTTGTTGCAGAAAGGGAGAGTTTAAACAAATTAATTCAGAATCCACTTCTGGGCAAAATAGCACTCCCTAGCTCTTCTACGCTAACTGGTCAGACCCTACAAAACTGAACCATTAACAGTAAATTCTTAATTTTTTTACAATAAATATAAAAGTCAGAGTAAGCAAAGCATCACCTGCAAAGCCTTGTGTCTGGAAGGCTGCAGCCATCTGGCCAGGGCTGCAAGGCAGGCCCTTGGCAGCTGCTTTGTACAGCAGAGAATAGTGCAGGAATCTCCTTGTTGGTGGAGACCCAAGTTAGCACACCTTTAGGGCAGGGCGTCATGGCACATAACCTCCCCGTGTGGCGTTGTGCCCACACTTACAAACCATGTTTAATTTAAGACTTGGATACAATAAGATAACACCCATACTGACTTTGGGAGCTTGACAAAGCTCGGATGCTTCCAGACTTGAGTTGCCTTGAGTGCAGTTGGCTTTGACAGTGGTGTTGGGTCTTCTCACTGTGTCCAGCCCTAGGGCTGGCATGAGCACAGCCATGGCTACCTGGTGGTCCAAAGAGCAGAGGCGTCTGTGTCCCTGTTTCCACTGTGGGTGTGCAGGAACAGTGACATGCCCATTCTGGCAGGTGTCATCTGCTGCCAGGAACTGCCCTTCCTAATAACCAAACATGGCTGTATTTCTGTGCAGTCACCAGTTCGTGAGTGAACCCGGACCAGATTTGCTTGTAATGCTGCAAAGGACCTGCATGGTTAACATCTTATCCTTGGAAATAATTGCTTGCTCATGCACACACATTAAGAAAGAAATCGTCAGAAGAGAAGCAAGACCAAACCGTTCTAAAATAACTTCAATCTTCAAAGCCTGCTACAACTGCCGTACAAACCTCTGGCTTGTCTGGCCCTTCCTGGCTTGGCATGAAAAAGCATGACATCCCCAACCTATCCCACACTGAATTGTGTCCTGATTGAGCTGGAAAAACCACCCAGGTCCTTGGACTGCCGGATGAACAAAAAGGGGAATCTCATAACATCATCACATAGCAGCCCAGGCTTCCCTCCAGGCATGTTTTCTCGCTCCAGTTCTTTCCTTGAAGCTTTTTCTGTCTCATCATCAAATAAATTACTTAACTCACAGCAGTAATATCTGCTCCCTGAGCTGTGGTGCCCCTTCACTGGGTTATTGGGAGCACCCTGTGCATTACTGACCCCCTGACAGACTTCCAGTGCCTTCCCACAACTTCCACGTATGCCCCAAAACTTTCAGACTTCATGGGGAGAGGGATCCAGGGTGCTTGAGCTTGGGATATAGCCCCAGGAGTTGGGGGGAGGCTCAGGTGGGTGCAGACACGTATCCCGGGAGTGCCGGGGTGAGCCGGTGCTGCCAGTTGGGCGTGTTGAGTGATATCAAGCTGCAGGTCAGCAAAAGGGGAGTGAAGAAAAGTGAACCAAGTTGCCTAAGGAGAGAGTGAAAAGCTGAGCATAGCATTAAAGCTGACTCAGAGGGGAGGGGAGGAGGCTTACGTGGAGTTAATCCTGCTGGTGTCCTGGGGGAGAGGGGTGCAGCCTTCACTCATCTCCTTGTCCTCTGATCAGAATGGTGTTGAGAAACTGGTCTGCTGCTGTGTTATCTGGGTTGCAGAATGCTTCAGGGCAGCTGCTGTCCCTCTTTCACAACCGGCCTGCATCCCAGCACTCCTAGCCTCAGCATCCCTCATGCTAGGTCCAGTGTTGGTGGTAGCTGCCTCGCTCCTGTTCAGCTCACTGACAGGAAAATCTATCAAGGCTTTGCTCTTTTTCCTTAGTTTTCTACAAGGTATCTAGTTCATTTGTCTCCGGGGTGAGTTTCAAAGGAGGTCAAGAGCTGAGACAGGGTGAGGAGTGTCTGCATATATTCGTGACTTGGGCGAGTTAGACCCTTTTCTTTTTGTCACCAAGCTGAATGGAGAAAGGCCATCTTGTAGAGGAGCATCCTCATGGGTTTGCTCACTGGTCTGAAACATTGGCATATGCAGACACAAAGGTAGGCAAGAAACAAAACCCCACCATCTTTTAGAAGTGGGGTGCTAACCCATGGAGGGACTAATAAGGTCTCCATTATGGGGCAGAGTTCAGAGTGGACTGCAGTATGAGTGGGAGCAAATCCTGGCTTTGCAATGGCACTATATACGTTCTAGGAGCATGGAATTACCTACTTATGATGCCATTTCCATTGATACACAGAAGATTTGTGTGTTGTGCAGCATTTTGAATCTTTACAGCTGGAGATTATGAAGCGCAGAAGGAAAGCTCTAGACTAAGTAAATAGATTATGTGGAGTTTAGAGAAAACTAAGCTTCAATCTTAAATTCAAATAACTTTCCTATTAGGAAGGCTCTATTAATACTTACAGTATGGTAATTGTGCAGAGTCCAAGTCCTCACCCAGTCAAAAGTAACCCCTAAGAGCCCATACCTACCCATGGAAAAATCCCCTTAAAACACTGGGAATTTTGCCTACGTAAATACTGCAAAAGTTGAGTTACAAATGCCTCTTCTATAAACTACAAAATGAGAACCTGATCACAACAGGAAAACTTCAGGGGGAAATTTAAGGCAGGTCTGGCTACGGCAAGAATACACTCAAGGAACCCAAATTTCCTGCAGTTTTGGCATTTTCACCCATGTTACCATTTCCTTTTTCCCGTAGGTGAGGGCAATCCCCAGTCACTTACCTTTGTTCTTTGCCGCTTGGCCTCTCTGGGAAAAAGTCATCTTCCTTTATCTGCTACATCCACTCACTTGCCCAACGATTATCCCAGAAGGCAGACTGTTTCCCTTTGATGGTTGCTCTTCAATGCCACAAGATAACCGAAGACAGCAAACATTTTCTCCTTGTGTCTAATCTGTGTGGTCAGAAAGTGAAAGATTTCATTCCCTTCAAACAGCCAACTGTTTGATGGCTGGATTTCAGCCTCTTGCTCATCTGCCTAGGCTGGTAGCACGGATACTGCTCTGGGCTGCCTTTCAGTTTAGGAAGCTGTTCTGCTCACATAAAGGACAACTTCAGCAATTGTGTCAAGTCTGTACTCTTAAGTTGTTTTAAGCTTTCACATATGTATGGAGGGGCTGAGACTTGCAAATTCTTGGTGTATACCTAATTTTAAAACGTTATCTGTGCCAAGCCAACTCTTTTTGATCCTGGTTATAAGGATTTAAATACACAGTTTAACTCATCTGTGGTAGCCATTTAAGCTCCTGCTTCCTCTGTGGGGCTTTCTCTTCTTACCCTGAGCTGTACTCTATGTAGCATGCTGCTGCCATTGAGATCTGAATCACTTGGTTGGTTGGGGGTCTGCTCCTTCAACCCATAGAGGGCTGGGCAGTGGTACCTGCCATTCACAGCAATACCAGCACAGTACTTCTATCACAGCTTGCACTCTGCAGGCCCCTACACTGCTCTCCATCTTAGGGCCGGTGGCAGAGAGAAGTATGAAATGATGTGCCAAGATGCTGCAGAGTAGAATTAAACTCTCAATCCCATCCTGGTTTCCTTAGTCACACTGAAGTGACTATGCCAAGGTCACACAGATAAGTAAGAACCATGTGTCCTTCAGCTTGGTCCTGGGTCAAACTATGCAACTCAAATGTCTTCCCTCTCAGTGCACGGCAGCAGGAGCTGTGTCCTGTGGGAGCCATCCATCTGTCCAGAGTCGCAAGCTGGGTGCAGTGGAAATGCAAGTGTAACCCTGTCCTTGCAGACATCATCCATGCTCCTTGCCTGGGTGGGGAACCACCACTTGGGAACAGAAGGTGAAAGAGGAAAAGCAAACAAATCTCTCATGTTGCTCTGCTCACATGCAAGGAAACTGGCTCTCAGTTTGCCTTAGAAACAACTTTGACCCTTGAAAACAGATACATGAGTAGGAACCAGGGACTGGGTGGGAGGAACAGCAAAGTCCACATAAATGCTACAAATGTGTGGGATTTTCGGCATCAGGTCAGCAGGGAAGGACGTAACGATCCCTTGAGGTTTCCACTTGAAACTACTGGTTCCAGCTCACCCCTCCCCTGCCCCAAGCATTGTTGCAGACTGTTCACACACTACTCCTTTTGCTTACACCTCTTATCTGCTTTGTGGAAAATGCATGCTCAGAGTAGCCCAAGTTAGGGGTCTCACTGCAGCGTGGCAGCTCATTTTGCCTCACAAACATTTATAAATCCCATCCCCTGCCCTTTTTACTACAGGTAGCAATCTGGGGCAGGTCCTCAAGTAGGTGAGAAACACTTAATTCTAGACCTTACCATTTTTGTGCAAATTAAGCCATCGAGCTAAGCATTATATTGGTTTAACATGCTATAAATCAAACAGGACCTGAATACACTCCTGTTGACTCATGATATTACATACATGTGCATCTTTGCTATGTTCCAGGTGCCTTTGCCAAAATGTTAACAGTAATACTAGGAGGACTAACTAAACAGAGCAGATGTTCTGTAACCCCACACCAAAAGCAATCTGGGAATGCTGGAAGTTCTGTAGGTACAAAAAGTTTTACTCCTGAAGCCATGTACTTTTTATTCATATAAACTAGTTATCATAACAGCTCTGCAAAGTATCACCATCACCTTATGAGGAGGAGACTGAGATGGTCAGTCTGACAGAGTTGTGGACCTCTGACTTTGTGATCAGTTATGCCCCCCACTTCCCCCCGTCCTGCATGCAGCATAACCATACAATGTAATATTTCTATTTTAGGAGGATTGCTTTCATTCTTTCCCCAAATAGTAGATTGTCTCCAGAGATAGTAGAATACAAATATCCATTAGAGCAGGAATAAAGATAAGCAGCTTTACAGATACCAGGTTTTTTTCCCATAAACTGGTTTCCCTAGGGGTCTCACAAGGTAGACAGCTAAAAGGAAAGACATCTCCCTGGAAGAAGCCTTTGTAATGTTGTATTTGTGTAATGGTAGAAAGTCTGTACTGCTTATAAAAACATCAAAAAAATTGTAATATTTTAGGCCTACACCACCTCCTGTCAAAATTCATCAACAAAACTTCCACTGACTTGCAGAAATACAGAACTGGGGCCTCTGTAATTTCCAGGAGCCATTTTACAGCATGGCATCATGCTTATTAATATCCTCCTAGCAAATATATATATGTATAAAACACCCAGTATTTCATTATCAAGATGCAACGACTTGAAAAAACATTTTTCTCTAACTTTTAAAAATGTACTCCCTCAGGCACAGCACCAAACCCCAGAGTGTTTTAAAAGTTGCCCAGGTAGCTGAGGCTTTATCACTTCACTGTCAAGCTCTGCTGCTGCGACCAAAGTAGGGCAGTTAACAGCAAGAATTCAGTTTTCTTAAATGGTGTAGTTTAGGTGAGATGTTAGGGAGCAGGCTCAGAAGGGATGCAACCAAGGGAGAGTAAACTCTGGATTATCTGCAAAGTTGAAAGAGTTGTCCTCTCCTTCCCAGTGGTTTCCATCTGCCATCTCTGCTCCATGCCTTCCAGCCATCTCACTCTAAATACCTTTTTTGATGGCAAAGGCTGTATAACAAGCAAACCTGGAATCCATACGTTCCCCTTGCAGGTGCGAGGAGAGCTACAGGAATAATGTGAATTGGCTGCAGCCTTCGTAACCACATTCATGTCATGCCATTCAGTCTGGGCCGCTACAGTGAGAATTAATGGAGTGCAAATCCCTGTTTGGAAGTACACAGCATCTCCAGCTTCCCCCTGTAACTCCTTCATTCCCTTTGCAAACCAAGAACTACAGCTGGAATGTTTTGGGTCATGATTCAAAGAAGTGGAGTATTCACACAGACAGAGCTGCCTGGATGATGGGTTCAGAGCTAGCTGTGATACTTCCAAGGGAATCTGTAGTCCTAAGACTAAAGCCTGCTAGAAACAATCCTCTTTTAAAGTTATTGTAAGGTTTGACTACAAAGATAAGGCACCAGATGGCTTAGGAAGAATTTTTAGGATACAGTTGTGCTGGTATGCCTGGAAGGATCTTGAGAGTTTACATTTACAATAGACTATTTCTTTGGAGGCGAATGTTTGTCAGGATCATCCATTTTAATTACTTAAGATGTAGGCTGTTTCTAAATGCAGATAGTGTTAAGAAGAGGGCTTTTTCTGACTTTGTGTTTTTTCCTCAAGAGAGGACAGCCAGCAGGAATCCCTTCCTCTAGCTTTATAGGTATCAGGCTAACTTGTGGATACTAACCATGCAGTTTTCATCCCAAATGCTATCCTGCAGCACTTTCTTCACTGATGAATTAATTGCACAAGCAGCTATTTCTTTTTTATCTGCTTTCATTCAATGCAGTAAAGTTATTTCTGTCAACTCTAAGCACACAAAAGCATGGATCAGGCCTCATAATTTGCAAGACTTTTAAACCAAGCCTTACTTTGTCTTTTGGTCACAAGTAGGGATAAGGTGGGACAGGATATATAAGGATGCCAGTAGGAATAAACAGCATGTCCGAAAGAGTTGCCTGCCAGTAATCTAGATGTTGCTTTCATACATGCCACTTTCAAATCAAAGTGCAATCAGTTTGCCATAAGGATTATAGCACTATTACCTACAGTATCAGGGGCTGAATTTGATGACACCAGAAACAGAGCTCCCATATACCCAGTTTAAGAGCATGACATTTCTTTCCCAGGCAGAAGTGTTACCCAGACATATTTAGGGGATTTGGACCATTTGGGCCTTCCTGATAAACATGACCTCATCGGAGCTCTTCATCAACTGCAGATGCATGGCAGACCTGCGGAGATGTGCACGTGGGCAGTGTGTCAGGTATGCCTGGAGATAGAGTAGATCTGCTAAGGAGATAATTCCCCATCCCAAGAGGTATATATGCTGGGATATACATGTGATTTTTCAGGCCTCTATATTTTCTGGATATACTAGAATATGAGTAACATTACTAAACATGGGTGAAGGAAAATCAAGCTCATGTTTATAAGCCAGCTGTTTCCACATTTTCTCCCCATGTTTTATCAGCTTAATTCTTAAATATCCCTAACACTTCCATCCTGAATTTTTAAAGGGAGGAAGCATGACTTGGAAATGACTGTAACATGAATGGATTTGTTGACTTAACTGACATTGTTTTGACATGACAGGGCCTACTGAGGGACCAAGATCCCTTTGTGCAAAGTGCAGAACAAACACAGGACTGGAAATGGAGCTGGTATCAGAGCTGCCCTGCCTTATCGCACTCAGTTAATGCGTTACTCCATGCTAGTCAGCTAACTAAGAGTAACTTTTGTTACAGGGGGAGGAAAAACTTGTGCAGAGCAGCAGCATTGTGTCTCTATACTGTTCTCATAGCATAGGTTCCTTCCCATGGATCTTTGTAATGCAAAGCCCATATGCAAAACAGAATTACCCAAATCTGAGCCATTTCATCTATCAACAAGGTGAATGCTTGTGCTTATGCAACACCAGGACAGGGACATGCTGGCTCACAGCTGAAAGACCTAGACCCCTCATAGTTTGTGAGCCATGCTGGCATCTCCCAGCACCCACAGGCCAACCAAACACCCCGAGAGCCAAAAAGACACCCCCAACCCTCCACAGACAGATGTGTAGTACTGGGCTCATTCAAACAAACACATGCTTATCCTGTTTGATTCTGTTAACTTCTCTAACAATGAGAATGTAACTTTGTAGTCCTGGTTATGTATATATAAAACCATCTGGTTTAGAGCAGCAGTATCTAATTGACTGCATGAAAGATTTTGAACACCACTGTGAATAGAAAATAGGCCTCTGGGTCAGCAGTTTTCAAGATCTGACATGCTTCTACAGAGAGATCAGAAGGGATCCAGCATCACCACCTCTGCTGCTTTAGCAGCATCCTAACAGCTCTGACCAAGAACCACCTCCAAGGCCCTTTTCTCTTGCTGTCCCCGAGCTACTCTCCTGCAACCCACATACAGCAGAAGGAACAAGTAAGGAGCTTCTGCATTGCTTAAACACATAAGAACTACTGACCTGTTAGGGCCATTTCATGCCATCTCCAGGTCATGCTGATGGTAACTGTTCAATGGTGACAGGGTAAAAACAACGTGAACTTACAACAGCACCATACCTGAGCACCAGTTTGTCTTCCAGGAATCTGCCATTGGGTGACCCATGCCAGAGGTCCTTGTGCCCCTCTGCTGAGCTGCTCCGGGAGGGGAGGGACTAAAGTCCTGCCTAGGGAGATACAAATGCCATTGTAACTCTCACCCTTTTGCAAATGCAGTGTTGATGTTGAAAAGCTCAAACTTTCACTGCCCTATGGTCTGACATCGATACCAAACATACTAGTTTATGTTCCACTGAGCACCCAGAACAGACATGGCTGTGGAAATCCCGTATTAACAAGTTCTGATTAAAAAAAACCCCACCAGCCTCAATGGCATGCACATGCAGCTGGATAGAGGGTTGCCAGTGACTATGAGATCTCTCAGTGCAGGGAGCTATAATTACAACTGTCAAGGACAGAAGTCCCTTTTGCTTTTCTGCCCCATTCCTTAGCCCTTTTCTCATGCCCCAGTCCTCTCCCTGTGTCCTTCCTTCAGGCCATGTGCTGTCTGCCCAGGTCACCAAGGAATCAGGTTCCTGTGCCTGGAAACCAACTCTTGTCTTATCAGCTGATCTTTTTCTTTCTTCGTTCATTGAAATCTATAGAAATAGTCTGAAACATGGTACAAGGGTGTAATCCTCTATCCAAGCACTCCGGCAAAAGCCCACGTAGCTTGTTTCTCAATTTCAAAAAAAATACATGCAAATGCAACCACCCTCACCCTGCAACTGGAGGTGTCTGGAACGGCCTGGAAGTGTGGGGGCAGCAGTGTCTCTCCCTTATGCCACAGCCATAAGCCCCCCAGGCAGTGTACAAATAACATGGCAGCTGGAAAAATTCACACAGGTGGTTTTGCAAACACTTTTTCTAGCTGAAACTTTGTCCTAGAGACTGGACTCTCCTGCAACTGTGAGAAGAGAGGCTTCTTGTCATGTATAGCTGAGGTCAGTGGAGGGCCAGAGCAAGGAAGTTTGTATTGCAGCAATTTGTACCTTATCTTGTTTATAGATGTAAACAGAAGGTTTATGCTTCCATTACTGAACTCTCCTACACCAAAAATGCTCTGTGCATAGGGAAGGAGAGGGACAGGCAATGTGTGTGCAGACTTAGTTCTTGAGCATATTTCAAGAAGTACATTTAAATGAGTCCAGTGATTCTGAAGCATTTAGAAATTAGGACTCCTGTGCAGTGACTAAACCCCCAATTTCTCTGCAGATTGCAGGGGTCATTCCAGGATCTTCTTTGGGTCTGGATGCAAGTCTTAAGTCTCATGGACTTGGGTCAACACCAATGAAGCCAAAAGTCCTTTCATGAGTTTTAGGTCACTCCCAATTGCTTCTGAAGTCATTGCCCAAGCTTTTCTCATTTTAGTCTCGGTACCAGAGTTTTGTATCATTTGAAAAGCTCCAAGGCAAAGGACATATGGAGCATACAAAAGCATAGTTGTGCTAGCTAGCTCCAGTCCCATGCCAAGCAAATTATTCATGCACACTCTGTGGATAGGAGGCACAAGCTTTCATGTGGTTATATGGATAAAGGGAGGAGAGTTTGGGCCACTGATTCAGCCTGTTCGCAATGCTTCCCCCGCCCCCAAATACAGCCATGGAGCTGCAAAGCAGTTTTCTCACAGCACCAGCAGTAGGGCAGTACTCTTTTGGAAAATGTGACCCCTTACTTACTTGCTGCTTGGAAACTAGTACCATACAAGAGAGACAAACTCTTCCAGAAGTCTGGCCTTTTGATTATAACCTTTCATGAAAGTAAGCAATTGAACAAAAGCTGCTTAGAGACAGCATTTCAAATAAGAGTCAGACAGTTTGCTTGGAACAGGAGCAATAGCAAACTGCCCAGCCTGATCGAGACATGACCATGCTATATGATGCTGTGCTCCTGCATCCAAAAGGAAACCTGACATTCAACAGGTGTTCTGCTTTTGTGGTAGTCTCCTGGAAGGAGAAACAGTTTCAGGAGACACTACAAAATGATCCTTTGAAGGCACCTATTCTGCCATTTCAGCTCCATGACCAATGTGCCTTTTTTGTTTTTTTTCCCCCCTCTCTCAGCAGATTTTATTCAATTGCTGTTGTAGTGGCCACTACAGACTGCAGGGTACATTCCTGCTTCAGTCATCTGTGCATCCACCGGGCAGCAATCCTGAACACCCAGAAGAGCAGACCATTTCAATTTTCCTCCATTATCACTTTCCCCTTAGAAATATTTCTTATTTGGCCTTGCTGCACTGAAAAAAAAAAAAATTTCTATCCTTTCACAAAGGAATTAAATTTATTATTTTAGTTAGTGGAAATAGAAAAGCCAATCAGCTGAGTGTAATTGTACAATAAAGCCAAAAGTAGTTCATTTCAATCCTTGTTCCATAATACTTATATAATTCAGACCTGGAGTCCAAAGCACTAAGGTCATGGATTAACAGTAGCTTAAATCTGAAAATAGCCTGAGGAAGTAAGGATGACAAAATAATTACTAGTGAGCAAATCATATGTTAATAGGTATGGGAATTATTAGTTTATGACATTTAATCAGTATAAATGGAAGAAATATAAAAGTAAATTCAACTTTTAAGGTGTGAATGAATGTATCTATAACTAGTCTCTATAACTGAAATAGATCTACAAAAAATTAAATTTGAAATGACAATATATTGAAAAAAAGAATTTTGTAGTAATTAAAACAGTTGTTGAAATACAGAGATAGCTATCACAAACTTTGTTTGCTTTTTTTTCCAGTGCCATATAAAACTAAACCCTGTGCCATTCAACTGAGGCACCAAGCAAGTGAAAACCCACTGTGCAGAGACTCATCCCTAAAAATCTGCCATTAACTGCACTTTTCTTGATAAAAGATTACAGTTCAAAGGTAAATAATTTTGGCAATTCACTTTACTATAGCATGTGAGGTAAATCACATCAAAGCCTTCGTGTGCGTACCCAAACAAATTAGCAAAAGTCCATAATAAAATGAATGGTGGGGTTTGTACTCACCAGTACTGGAATTTCACAAGACACCTCACAATGTTTCATTAGGACCACCTATTGCAAGAATTACAGCTGGTACAGTAACAATTGCTGTGCCAAAGATAATTGCAAAGATAGCAAGAGGGCAAAACACGGAAAAACTAGAAAAGGAATTCTGTGGCAAGAATGCCATAGAATTTTTCCCACAATAAATAAGGGAAGAAAATTAGATTTGTAAATGGAGGGTGAACACTTATTTGCCAAGGTAACAGTTACTGCCTGCACAGAAACCATCCCTCAGCCTGTGGGAAGTTCAGAACAAGGAGCAGCTGAACACGCACAAGGAGGAAAGAAGCAATTAGTTTTTTTTGTGCTTCTGTGAAAAAAAAACATACATCAGTAACAATGTGTATGAACCATCCCTGTATTCGATCAGACCACCTCCCTCTGTAACGCTCAGGACACCTCTTGGAAGGCAAGTGCCTTGTCTCAGTGACTGGAACTTACTGGGGGAAGTTCATCTTGGCCTTAATTCATAGCTAAGTCAGAGCAAGAGTGCTTACAGAGACCTTTTGGGTCTTTGCAACACCGTGTTAGTAACAGCAAAAATAAAACCAGTGTCTTGGGATAGTGCACTTTCTTTTATATAAACATTTAATCTCACATTTTTAAATAGACAATAAAACAACATTTAGTCTTACAAGTCTTCTTTGTTTAGGTTCATAATGTACCAACCTACCACATACATTCCCCACATTCAAAACTCCTAGAAATCTCTATTTATTAGTAGCCCATCCTGAAGTTAAATGTACCATTTGAGTCAAAGCTAGCCAGGCCCTGGGGATGAAGGAGGGTAAAATTCTCTTTTTTCACAAAAAGAAAAAAAAGTTTTCCATTTCAGAAATGAGTTCTTGCACACCCTTATTCAAAGCCATGTTACTTTCACTCAGACACAGGTTGGGGCCTCAAGAAAATATTGTCTGAGACCTTTCTTACTCCCAGCCTTTGGACATTAACAGCAGGAAAAGGATGAGGCATTGCATCCTGTGCTCATACACACAACGCAGCATCTCATGCCGCTTCACTATGTTTTACCTGTCCTTCAGTTGTCCCATGAAGAAGCAAAGCGATTGTCACATACACGTAGTACAACTTAAAGACTGTTTAACAGGCTGGTTTTGATTCTCTGTGTCTTATGAGCCATGTAATCCTATTTAGTGTTTCAGCTGTTGCATACACAACTTGGTGACTCTGTGCTGTTCCTTGCCCAGTGATGGTAGATATTAATATCTTTGGCATGCAACAGTCCACTAAGGCAAGTGTTGAAAGTGTTAACTCAAAGGCAGGATAATGGCCTATTTGGTTGAAGTAAAAAGTAAATAAATATAGGATTTACTGCAATTTAAGGCTTAAGATGAGATCAGATGCCTGCCATCTCCAAACACCTCTCAATCAGCATAAAATAATCCCTCACAAAATAGATTGTTGGGTTTTGGTGCAAGTTCTTCTCAAGAATATGGAGCCATATATTATTCCTCTGTAAAGTGGAGGGAGGTGAAGTATAAACTCAGCTGAAAACTTATCCAGAGCTTCTGGCAAGTGTGGGACAGAAGCATGTGATTTGTGCTGATTACCAGATCTCTGCCTTTCATGAATCCCCAGATGATGTGCAGAGGGATCTCTTTAAAAGGATGCAGGAAGTTAGAACTGTCATCAGCTAATGAAGAGGGCAGGGAAATGAAAATGGAGGAAAAGGGTGAGTGGGCGCAGAGCTGCACAGGAGGCAGGACTTGCTCTTATTCCTGGGAAGTACAGGAATCTTTGGTGTTAGAGCCATAGGCCTACAGGGTTAACTTCCTTCCCCTCTTTATTTCAAAGGAGGGGAGTCAACCCGACCTTTACTTTCAGATCTGAGAGAAGCCTTGAAAATGAGAACAGTGAAGCCGTCCAAATGCAAACACTGGCTACAGTAGGCCTATTTATAAATAGTTTAGAAGAACACCATGAACTGCAGATGGAGGCGAATTTTCTCTCCCCCGCCCCTGAAGTTTGCTGCCTCAGTGAACACAGTGGCATACTTCAATTTGCTTTCTTACATACCAGGAGGTATGTAAGAAAATGAGGTTATATCCACAAATGCAGGACTGCATTCAGTCAAGTAGCACCAGCTCCAGTTTTGCTGGTGTGTGAAGGGGCCTTTCTGCAAAGCAAGTCCCTGGGTCCTAACACAGCACTTCAGGCTTTTGTTAGTGGTCCTGCCTCATGGGAGAAGCCCCTGGATAGGGCTGCTGAGGGGAAAAATCCCAAACCAGACCAAGCTGCTCAGTGACCATCTACATCTGAGGAGAGAGGAGCTGGGGACAGCCTCCCAGGCTGTTACTGTCCTTTTCTCCCAGCTCTCTCCAACCTAAATAGGTTTTCTTGTACAGGGTTCATAAAGAATAAACAAATAAACCAACTACTCAACTGCAGTAGTAAGTGACATTAAAAATTCAGAAAGTGAGAAGCTAACTTGAAATAGCCAGCACCCAAGGCCTCTTAGATTCCCATAACAATTTACATTTATCATAGCCCCGAGCTTGCTATACAACTCTCAAATCACATTAACTATTAACACTCTTCTACCAGGCTGCTACTTTCAGTTTTGAACCTTAGCCCTACAAGGAGCTGTCTGAGCTGATGGTTAACCTTTGTTTTAAAGGACATCATAAGTGAAAACAAACTCTGGCCTTGCACAGTATCCCTGTTTGTATTGTTTCCTGCAATTACTCAGAACAGTGATCCAACAGATTAAACATCTCTTTCTGAGAAGTGTTATCTAAAGGCAAACCAGTGGTGATGTTACTGCACAGATGATACAATTAGTGTGTAGCTACTTGATCAGAGGGGATAGCTCAAATGCTTGAAAAAACATTTCAGGATTAGTATTTCATCCCTTTTCTGTCTGCCCTGCACACATAAACACTGAGGATCAAGGCAGCTTTCTGGGGCCCGTCAAAGTTAGAGCAGCTCAGAGCAAGTCACCTGGTCATATTCGGCATTATTTCAGAATTATAATACCTAGGTACCTCTAATTATGACATGTCTTGTTTTCTCCTCTCTGCAGACATCACAGCCTCTCTCCTACCCCACTTTGAATCACATCACAGATGCAACTGGAGCATATGAGGACTGGGAATAGAAGTCAATTAAACATGAGATACGGAGAAGAAAAGTGCATCTTCAGCACATCTCTATAAACATAGGTTAATCCACTTTTCCCTCTTTTGCAGGTCACTTTGAAAGTGGAGTGAATTTTACCAATGCAGACATTTCCAGCTACCTTTATCTTCCCATCTCATTTCACCTGAAGCCTCTCTAACACTTCATAGGTGATTTTTGGAGTAAGGTGGTATCTTTGTATTGGTGTTTCATAGCCTCCAGTAGAATTATTACCCATGAACTCATTTGGTTACTCCTGAAATCAGGAGGCTCCCAGAGAGCAAGCTGTAGAAAGGATAGAAAAGAGATTGTTAATTTTTTTTTTTCTTTTTGCTATGGATAATAGTCACAGACAGGCTCCTTCTCCAACCAGCTGCTTGAAACATCCCACTCCATTTCATAGGAAATCACCTTGTATGTAGGTTACCTTGAAGGGTCATTGATCAAGTTGCTGACTATGTCAGTGGATCCTCCAGGATAGCTGTAGTGAAGTTACTTTAATTTTTCACAGATCCACTTTCAAATTCAAGGAGAATAAGAAATAAAGATGAGATGTGGGCCCACTGTGTTGGCAGCCCCTACCTTGGACAACCTGCTGTTGAAGAGGCAGAGTCCCCAGAAGTTCAAGCGTGTCTCAAGATCTCTGCAAATCAGCTCCAACAGGACCTAGTAACACCCTGGGTGACAAGGGAAGGAGGCCTGAAAGGGCTTGTGCCTGCACAAAAGTCCCTGACATTACTGGCAGAGCATCCATTGAGAATTTATTGGCTTTAGATTAAGCCAATTAGGAAAACAGCTGGTAAGGTGAGTGTCTTTAAATAAAAGGACAATAATTTATGAATTACATTAGATGCTTCACAGTAAAAAATAAACTGTTTATTAATAATGGTTTTAAGGCTCAGTTCCTGTTTTAAGCAAAATAAATTTAAGTAAGCAGTCCCAGCTGAACTTCTGGTGGGAGGGAGTTTACAGGAAAAATTAAACAAGTTAAAAAAGAAAAAAGTACTCAGAATTTACTAGTGTTCTTTTGTCATTGTTAAGTTTTAGGAGTAATGTAGTAACCTAGCACTTGCACTTCAAATGTTTTCAAGAATCACTAGCAACAGATATGATTCTTCTCTGGAGGAGAATTTGTAATCTTGGAAGCTCTCTCATTTCTTATTTTCTTGATATTGTAAATGTATTTTGTATATGCATTTAAAAAAAATTACATGTCCGTGTGTGTATGCATATACACACATACACTCATATATACTTATTCCTGGGAGTTTGCCCCTCAAAAAAGAGTTTGGCAGCTGAAATGTGCCCAGTTCGAGGTGGCAGACTCTTGAATGCATGACAGGAGACGGAAAGGGCAGCAGTTAAACACCATTTTTGTTGCTGAAGAAGGATCAGTTCCCTGTGATACTTCAAATTCCTTCTGTAACCATGGGTAGATGATTTAGTGTCAGATATTCAGAAGGATTTATGTTTGCAAAAATGCAGATAGAAAACTTATTGGAATTTCTTTAATGCCTGGTGCCAAGGGGATCTGGACATCTGGGGAGAATTTTGAGAATTGCTCCGTGTGCCTCTTTCTCTCCTAATATGCTTTAACAGATGTAGTTTTCCCTGCCTCAGCTCTTCTGATGTAGAAAATATCAAAACCAGTAATTTCCTCCTCCATCAGGAAGGATCAGTAGAGTGAGGTGCTCCAACACATAAATCAGATGAAAAAAGGAGATAAAGGAGTATGAAAAACTGAATGCATTGCTTCTCACCTTTAACAGACATGAATGGCCTATGAAATATTTATCATCAGAAGTGTTGTCCTTCCGTTAGGCAATGCTACCTAGAAGCAATATGGCATCACTGCTTCCTATACATTGCTTTCCTTCTTTTACACTTGGCAACAAATGCTTGGGCAGACTTGGAGAAGAGCTTCACACCTGAAAGTGGAGTTCAGCTCCAACACCTTTTCTCAGCAATGAGAAATTCTCTTGGCTATGTAGTTGGTCATGAGGATCTACCAAATATCACACAGCTGAAAAGGAGCCCCCATCTGTTCCTTGCCATGCTATAGGCCTGGTGCCTAACAAAACCTCACTTGTTTGTCAGCATTCATCAGAGAACCATTATGGTTCAAATGTCAACATCCCAGGCAGAGCTGTGGGATCACGGAGACATCGTACCATGTCACATGAGTCTGGCTTGTTTGCATTTTCACCTTATACAAGCCTCTAGCCCACAGCAGAGATGTTGTCAGGTTGTCATCTAGTGCAAGAAAGCTTGGTCTGCCCTCTGCCCTCAGGTTCTCTTTTCTTTCTGTGCTCAAGAATTATTAGTAAAGCAAGTACTGGAAATGTACCTCTCAGGACAGTTACACAATACTCAATGGAAAAAAACATCTTTGTATATTTAAAAAAACCCACAAAAGCTGACACACTTCTCTGATGGTGGAGTTTTAAAGAGTTTACCAAGACAATCTGTAATCAACAGAAGCTCAAAGCCTTGTTTCCTTTGGCTCCCTGGCTCAGGGTTGGGCCAGTCTCCGGGTAGCAACACGTGAAATCAAATCAGAACATCTCCTGTATCAGGAATACTTTTCCTATGAGTAGTTTGTGGGATCTGGAGCTTTACTTATGATTACAGGACAACTTTTGTCCCTGATTGAAGGGCATGAATTTAATCTCTCATTTCCTCAGTTGCTTATTTTGCTACTACTGACATATCTAGCTGTCCATCAAATTTGGATGAATCTTAACATATTCATAGGTAGAGTTTGACTTACAGTGCAATATTGGAAGTGGTCTCTTTAGGAAACCAGGATTTAAAAAAACCACCACAAAAATATGTAATTGTTGTTTGACTTGTCTGCTTCAAGTGTGTCAACTCTACTGAAGATTCAAAGGAAGTTACTGAAGCAAGTTCACAAACCATCACTGATGCACAGCATGGGAACCCCACTGATTGTAATTACCAGAAGGACTGGTTGGAGCATTAAATGACAGCCATTTATTGGACTAATAAACACAGAGCTTAATGTTCCTGTAGGAAACACCATCAACTTTTGATACAAATGACTGTGGAAGATCTTTTCTTGGGGATGTAGTACACTCAAAGAAGCAGCTGTATTTATTCTGTCAGATTCCTAATGTCTTTCTGAGTGACATTTGAAGGACCATCGAGAAATCCAGACATAGTCCATTTTCTCCTCAGGATACATCTGTTTGGGTTTTCTTACCAGTCATTAATAGGTTATCTGCTGAGCCATAAGACAGCAAGAAGAGCCAGAGAAAAATCCATCTAGGGAAATTTGACATGAGTAGAGGATGCGTTGGTTTGCTACTTAAATAAAACAAACTTTAAATATTTAAACAAAAATTTTGGTTTAAAAGCCAAAGCTCTGTGCGAGGGAGAGGACAGATGAAAGCTGACATTTTCTGGACCAACAACAGATATGAATAGCAATCGAAAAAAACCTGAAAACAGAAAGCACTGCCAGGTCCCTTTTGGATGGATAATAAATGGCTGGAATAGTTAAGTGAAAAGAGATGTTAAGTGATGCTAATATGTAAAGCTCCAGAAGAATATAATTGGATTGCTTTGATCAAGTGAAGAAAGAAGAAATTCCCATCTTGGCTCTCCACAACAAAGAGGGTCATCTTGGCCAAGCTGAGGAGGAGAAATGGCTAGGCTTGCTCTGAATTACTGTCAGCAGTCTCCTGATGGCTCTCCATCTGACCTTGCTGTACAGGAAAGCCACAAAACAGAGAAGAGGAATAGCCTGAGTAGGAGTAATTTGGTGTAGTTGTCCAGGCAGTGTTATTCCTCTACATCCTTGGGGACAAGTTTCAGTGTTTTACATGACAAGGGGAGCCCCTATTCACCACCTAGTGCAGCATGAGTCTTTGTCTAACAAACAGCCCCAGGTATTCCCTCTGAAGGCAAGTATCAAACAGGACCATGCTGCTTTCTAGAGTTCAGTAGGAAAGTTTCATCTGCTGGCAAAAAATCCCTAAAGGATAACTTTACTTTGAACATTAGCAATCAAATGACCAGATGATCAGATGAATGAAATACGCATTATTTCACCACCCTCTCACAGGGAGGGTGATGTCTGGAGCTCCACAAACTCTTTCCTTCCTTCCTTCTTATGCTCTCCAGGAGAACATCTCACCTATCTCAATTTTACAGTATGTTTACTTTCCACACCCTTTCCACTCCAGCTATTTACCAAACTCCAGCCATTTTATGAGGCAGAAATGGAAGAATAAGTGATTGGGAGAATATTTTTCAGTAATATAATCACTGACTGCAAATACTAAATAAGTTATTCAGCTGTTGTTTATTCAGCACTATGCTCAAGAGAAAATGAAGTTCTGATCTCCAGCTATTTTATAACCTAAAAACTACTGCTAATATTAAGACAAATACTTGCATATTTGTTGGAGACATCTGCTGGAGTCAAAGGAGAGATTCCCACTACTTTAGAGTTTAGGGCTTCAGAGAAACCAAAGTTTTCAGAACTCTTTATAGGTGTCCAGCGCATCACCATTAGAAGGTGCACTCCTGTTTCATGGGATTATACAATGCTTGACAAGAATCAGGCATCTTTGGCTCAAGCAGAGGACATGCGTGATTGGTGAAGTAGGCCAGAGTAGGCTCAAGCATAATGAGAAATGAGCCTTTCCCTGCCCTTTGGAGAGGTGCATACACAGAAGTTCACTTACTGGTATTGCTACTGCACCATTGTCAACAAGAGCCCTGGCCCACATCCCTAGCTTCATATTGAACACCTTGATGTCTGACTACAGTTAACAGAAACATTTGTAATCATGCCTTATTTTCACAAATACAAACATAAAAATCTACAATTTTGTAGGACACCTTCAAATGGAGCAGATTTTACGGTCTGCAGATTCAGAATCTCTCACTGCTGGCACATCCATAGGTTAGGCTGGAAAATTAACTCAATCAGCTGTACTACACAAATTCTGAAAGCTGCTTAAACCTAGCAATCTTCTAAAACAAAGCAATTCTCAGAAAGCCTTTGTTCCTTTGCAACAATAGGTGCTTCCTTAAGTAGCATAATGCTTAAAATCCTGGTATATTTTTAAATAATATAAAATGTTGCACATGTCAAATTAGAAGTTATACAGAAAACTTCGTATGCACCATCTGTCTTTGACCACTCAGTTAATATTCATTTCTGGAGTTCTGGGTCACAAATTCTATTAATTTCAAAAGCTGGCCAAAAGATCACTTGGATTTTATCCTGTTGGCTTGAATCGTGTATATCTTGTACAACTTCCTGGCTGTGTAGATGACATGTTACAGCAGTAAGCACAGAACACTTAAAGGGATAAAACTGAGCAGTCTTTGGACATTGGGAGAATTTTCAAAGGCCATTTCAAATGCACTCAATTTATCATTTGTTTTGCATTACTCTAAACCACATATATTCCCTGGGAAATATAAGTAAATTTTGGTGAGGGGAAGGAATAGAAGCGGGCAAGGGAAGGAAGGCAAGAAAATGTAAATACTTGAAGTGGAAATTAATACTGAAGAAATAGTTATTTGTGCTAAACAACTATTCCCAGGCAGACTATTAAACATTTTATATTTAAATATAAACTAATCTATCTGTGTAACGTAAGCATAGTTGAGAAATGGGAGTTTATTTCAAGTAAATATATTTTTTTTTTCAATTACAATAATCACTCAAGCTAGTGAAATACCTCAACCGATTTTACAATGATTTAGTCGAGGCTCTGCACAACTTCTGAGATTTTGCATAGAAACCAAGCCTTTGGTACCCAGGGGAGCATCAGAGGATGGAGACTTTCCCTCTTGCCCAGGGCTGCTCCTAGAAACTCTCTTGAGCCAGTCACTGAATTTCTCCCCCAGCATCCCCCTTCTTGCAAAGTAGGTACAAACAGGAGACATAAAGCTTTGCTGCCTTAAGCCTGTCCTCATGCTGTGAGCATCACATACTGCCTCTGACTCCTTGCCCAAAATCAATAGGATAGAAACGGGAACATTCAGTTCACCACTCTGCTGCTTTCTTTGCCTGGGAGCACCCCCCCCACTTCTTTTCTCTTCCCCTTCCCCAGTTCACATATCCTATAGTTTATTTTGCATAGATTCTTCCTCCTTTAGTCCTTTATCTATTGGGAAAAATGTAAAGGTTTAATCTAGCCCTAAAATGAAATTGAGAACATGCATGGCTGCTTCTCCTGCTGTTCTCCCAGTTTCTAGAATTCTTGGTCCCAAGGTTGCGTCTGAGCCATCATTCAAAAGCCATTCATGAGCCACTTCCCATGGATTTGTGTAGTTCCTTTTGATCCCATTCATGCTTTGGCTTCCTCAACTTCTAGTGGCAAGGAGCTCCATGACTAAATCGTGCTTTTCTAGACAACAGTACAATAAACCAGACAATGCCAGGGACAGATGGCATCTTGGCTTTCTTCCCTGCTCCTCTCAGTCCACCCAGAGCCACAGACATTCATGCAAGAGCCACAAATCCAACCATGCAGGCGCAGACTCCATGAGCTGAACACGTGCGCAGAGGACACATCAAGACCCGTGATCCAACCGGCCACTTATGTTAGTTCTGTTTACAGCTCCCTCCTCTTTTATTGCAAGCATTAATCAGTGGGAAGGTTGTCCTGTTAATGCCTTTGCTCTGCAATGGAGCACATTGCTGCTGAAACCTCCCCAGCAGATGTTTTACCTGCTCTCAGACACGAGTGACAGAGACTCATGACCTCCAGAGACAAACCACTTCCATTCTCAAATACCACTGCAGTTACAAATCTTACCCCAGGGCTGACTGTCACCCTCATCACAATTGAAAGCTAACTTTCCTGTAGTATTTCCCGATTTCTGGTTTCTTTCCCTGCTTCTGGAGCAGATGAGGATAAAAAGAGAACATACAACCTGAAAGATGCTTGGGCAGAGGAGAGACTCTTCCTGATGGGCTTTCAGAGCAGCTGGGTGTCTTTTGAACTATGGTTCAAGCCTCACTGCACAGCCAAAAATTCCTTACATCTCTGTTAGTCCTTCAAGGTGGATGAGAAACACAGATATGCTCACTCAGTTCGTTCCCTTGAGGTGGCGATCAGAGGCAGGAGAGTGCTTCTTAAGGCTGTTAGTACTGGAAGACCAAGGTTTCACTCCTCGGTCCTCCTCTGCCACGTGACATGCATTCAGCTCCCTGGGACCGCAAAACATCCCATGGACCTAATGATGTGGATCATTAAATTTTGAAGAAAAAAAATAGCAACAGTGGGTGCAAATCAAACGCTAGCAAGAAAAGCCTTGATAGAACAAAATAATTTCCAGACTGAAGAGCTAAAGGGACATCTTTGGAAAAGTGGGTTTCTAAGTTGCTTTGATCAAAAGAGTTTCAAAGGTGATTACAGCCCCATAAGTGTTTCCCTAAGCAGTATCCTGTGGGATGGGGAAGGCCAGAATTCAGGCAGAAGCTTTCTCCCATACAAAAGCCTTGCCACTGACATTGTCAAGGGATCTGTTGCACTCCATTGTGTCCATAATCTTCAAATTAAAGCTCCCTAAATCCACAATAGTCTAATAAACCACAAGCCTGTAACAGCCCCTTCAATTTTCCACGTTAATAATCCATGGATTAAGAGTCCCTCTGCTGCTACAATAGACAGAACTGATCTTCTCTACTGTGTCAATGACCCATGAATTATAGGGCTGTGTCTCAGATGGTTAGATAATACTTCACTCAAGTCCCCGCGATAGATTTTTCTAACAGGGTAAATTCAGGACTCTGTTTTGGAGTAAAAGCACATTGTGGCATTCTCATTTCTGGGACTGCTCTTCCTGTTCCTCTTGGCAGCATCCCCGCACAAAAGCGCAACCCCCTTTTTATCATCTCAATCCATTTGTTTTGCAAAAAATAGTCTAGTCACCTTGCATTTACAGCTGTACATTTAATATGTCATATGAAAGTTTAATAAGATGCACATTTTCATAACTGGCTAATCAACTCATGAAAAAGCCTTCAATTTTCTTGTAATAGGATCTTATAATAACCCAGAATATTTTATAGCGATTTGTGGATAGCACTTCTTAACACACTTGATCACTCAATAACCCTTTATTATATCATTTACTGTGAAGTACATACAGCATCTACAGCAGTCAAATCACAGGGCAAAAGGAAGCAGAGTGGAGTCACTTCAGACCTACTGCCCAAACCCATCATCTGTAAAATGCTCATCGACTTTTACTGATCAAGAGCAAGCAAGCTTCTCAAACAGCTGCACGATTTCACCTTTGCAAATACCACTGCAGCTGGCAGACTGGATTTTGTGTACGGATGGAAGTGCCCTGCCAGCCACTGGCATGGAAAGAAATGTGATGGGTAGGAGCAGACAGATTGTGTCTCTGGCATTTTCACTGGGGAGCACAGTCCCTGTGGCACATTGTCTGCCGGAATAGAATGCCAATGCAATTCCCCCCCCTTCACTTTTTAAAGCAGAAACCTTCATATTGAACTCAAAGCCACACAACTCATCGCATATTGTAGCAGGGTTGTTAAAGCTAAGGAATGCCTGTTAGGTTAGCCAGCCGTGTCTTCATCAAAGCCTAGCTGTTCTATACCATATCTTTTACAGCATTTGGTCCAGACTCCTATTACTTGGGACATTTAAAAGTACACTTTCAGCTCAGCTTGACATGGGAAGAAGCTCTGCACTGCAAGTAATCAGCTACTTCCATCTCTGCTGACATTTTAAAGCATATTGAACAAGAAGTTTGGTTTTATTTTGCCCTTCACAGGGCAATAAATTATCTGGCTAAAATTTAGATCAGTAATGCTTTGGAACAGGTAAAGCTGTGGCTGTGACTTTGGGGCCAGGGTGATTCCCAATAAGGAAGGATCCATTACTTGCTGAAGAAATGTGTTTGCTGATTCTCTGGTTATTCAGACAGTCAGTGAAGGTCAGTTTTGTAAATTGTCCCTGGTATCTGTGAGAGTCTATTAAATAAAATAGTCCCAAATAAAGACCTGTTAACATTGATTCTGGAGCTTAACTCCACTGTTAAATCTTTCAGTGTCAGAAGGAAGATCAGTGCAGCATAAACAGGCAATTCAAATTACAGTCAAAGTAATAGCGGCAGCAACCACTGTGGTGGCTGATAGAGGGTGAGGATAAATCTCTTCTGATGCAACAACAAGAGGGTTAGAGGATGGTAGAACAGTAATAGATGATATGTTTTGTTTGTACAGCAACTGTTAAAACAAGTGTCAAGCCAAAGTGAAGTAAGTTTTGTGCTACTGGCTACCACGTGTGATGTGCTCCTGCAGCAAAAAGCTGCAGTGTCACAAATAATTGGATTCACCTTAGCTGGCTGCCTGGTTTACAACTATCAGACTCTCACCTCTTATTTCACCCTCGTAGAGATTTTTGTGACTTGTTTTATTGTCTTCTAAAGGACGATAAAGTAAGGCTCTGAATTGCCTATATATATCTTGAGCTGCAACTCAGATTTGTGAGACCAGATGTACTGCACTAAATAGTAAGGAAAAAAAAAACCCCCACAAACCAAAAACCCCAGAAACCTGACCCATTTGCATCATGGGGAGGCACTAAAATTTTGTCATCAGTTCATTTCCTTTTGCAAACAGGTGTAAGAACAATAACTGTATTGTCATTACCCAGCATACAGAATAAATAAAAGGAACAAGTCCATGCTAGCCGACTCGTGCTGCTTTATCTCCAATAACTGCCAGGACCTGTGCAATGAGTCTCCCCTGATTTTGACACAAAGTCAGCATTGTCTTCTGAAACCATCTCAGCCTTTAAGTTGACCTTGCAGTATTTTTCTTGCTTGTCATGCTGAGCACAGTGTTTATCTTGTTATACTATCTATACAGAGCAGACTTTTTCCATAAGGGAAGTATCAAGTGTCAAGCATTGAAAGTTCAGAGGGCCCTATACTTGGATGAGGCTTCCTGCTCCAGAGATGGGGCAAACCTGTTGTATTCCAGTGGGAGCACCATGCCAGTGATGAGCTTCCAGTGTCCAGCATCATGGCCCTGGGACCTTCCTGTGATAAAACACTAGCAGCATCTAACTCATTCACTCATTCAGACCACATTAAAAGAGTAATTAGTACTGCGAGACCTGCAGTAGCTTTTCATGTGGGGTAATGCATTTATTCCCATTTTACAGTAAAACGCTAAGCCCACAGAAGTAAAGACAAAGCAACACATGCAGTTACCACACAAATAGTAGAGCCTGTCACTCCTCTCATGTGGAACAGTCCAGTTCCTGCAGTGATGAGGCCAGGAGAAGCACCACTAATGTACTCCCCAGCCAGGCATGTGTCCACTGGAGATGAGGGCAGGAGGGACACCTAAAGGACAGCTCAGGATAACCCCAAGCCCACTGCACCTAAAAGTGCACACTTTAGGTTACACAGGCTGGCTATCCCTCAGTCCTTCCTGCCTTCAGCATATTCCTGCATGCTCTCAATATACACACAGCTTGTTAGCAGCTCCACAGGGTTCCCAGGAGCAGTGAATGAACAGAAAGCAGGATTGTATGATCATAACAACCAGCTCAGTTTCTTCTGCCTTCTAAGCTCCTCTCCTTAAGCACAGGAGGAGTGGCTCCTGAGGAAAGGCCATGAATTTTTTATTTCCCTGACCAGAGGGTGATTTTGCCCAGTCAAAGCTATATACATTGTTCCTCGTTACTAAGGCAACAGGTACTTTACAAATGCTGGTAATACATAAAGTAATACAAGTCTGCAGTTTGCTCTTTCTTTCCAGTGCAGTTTAATAACCCGTGTGGATGCTCAAGTTGCCTCCCTCCTGCTGGGCTAAATGAGCACTTCAGGAAGTATTATCTCCCTTCCAGCGAGGACTCTGTGGTGCCCACACAAAGACGAGGCACTGAACTGGGGAGCTGGGCCACTATTAAAAGACAGAGGGGTTTCAGAAAGCTCCAGGGAGGAGTGGGAATAGCTGTGGGAGCACCACAGACATCTGCTGCAGCACTGCTGCCTTCCCAAAAGGCAGCAAAAGCGACGTTAAGGTTCACTGTCTAGAGGGAACACATCATTTTTACAGTCCCATAAAGGAATTCCTAGAGCACAAACTCCTTAGCTCCAAGTTGTGCCCCCATCCTCAGCACCAAGAACTAACTGGATTAAAGGTTGTTTGTTAAACTCCACCTCGCTCCCCCTCTCATATGCCAGTCTCTTTGATACACATGCAGGGTTATTAAGCGAACACACCAGGTCCCCACTGCTCTTGCAGTGAGAGCAGGGTTAAAATCCTTCACTGGTCTTCTTAATCCCTCTCACATGATTTAGCCAACACCAGTGGGGGAGAGGGACCCGAAGGTTTTGCCTCCATGACTTCCTCTTCTTAAGCAGTCAGGGAGAAGGGGTGATTCAGTATTGTATTTGTTCTGGATGCCACAGGAGCTGTTGAAAAGTTGCAGAAACTATGAACACCAAACGGACCCAAGAGGTACCAGGGGCTGCATCTGCAAAGCTCATGGGCTTGAGAGCTGCTCCTGCACTAGCCTTGAAACTTGTTTCTTTCACTACTCGGCATTGTTTAAATCTTGAAACAGAAGACAAATAGAAATTTAAAATACAGATTTCTGTTCCTGTCCAGAGCTGCTGTAGCATTAGAGTTCAGTGATGGGAATATGAACAGAGGCTGCAAAAGGCATGCAAGGGGAGCACAGCACTGCACCAACATTGCTGCCTCCACACTTTCCGTTCTCAAATGGGCCACCCATCACTGGAGACCTCAGCCACAGGCTTCTCTTAGGGTTAGAGTTCAGAAAACCACAAATCCTCCAATTCCAGGGACCCTGGGGATGCAGAAGGCAAGATGAAGGGAGCACAGCACTGCAACAGCATTGTGCCCTCCCCACCTTCCTTTTTCAAATGGGCCACCCATCAGCCACAGGCTTCTCTTAGAATGAGAGGCCAGCAGGAAAGAGGAGCAATTGCACGCTGCTGTGCTGGGTGAACTGCTCCTCAGGGGCTCTGATATACCAGTGATCTATCTGGAGAATTTAATTTTCAAGAGCAACAGTTCTGTTCAAGAAAACAAATAAGTGGCCTTATTTCTGGGGACTGGAGATAGCCTGGGATGCAATAGGCTAATAGGAACTCAGAGATAAAAAAAATATAACCCAGAAACCAAAGCAGCTCAGATGACCGATCTTCACTTTTTTTTTTCTTTTCCTGTTTTGGGGATTTGTTTTGTGTTCTTTTTTGAAAAAATGAATCATAGGGGCATATATTTCAACTGTTTTATGCTTGCTACCAGTTAGCCCCTTTGTCCTTATGATCTAACAATAACACAACTTAAATAATGTATGTTTAACTTCCTTCCAAAAGCAAAACACAGGATGGGTAGTGCGTTCCCTCTCAAAGAGCTTTACAAGCACAAAACGTGGACAGTTTTACAGACCCCATTCTTGTGCTGGATGACTTGCTGCTGTTGCTTCTGCAAGAGAAGGGTCTTTTATTGAAATTCCAGCAGAAAAGTAAACATTTGAAATAAAGCTAAACAAGAGTTTAGTTGTTGTGGAAAAGACAGTCATTTGTCAGTGTTTGGCAAATAAACTCTTGTTAAAAAAGTGGCCTTCTACAGCACTGGACTGGGACTCCAGCACTTGGATTTAACCATTGTAGTCTGAATCCCTTCTACCTAATGAAAGGGCTCCCTGCTGTATCAAATTTGCAGCACTGTTGGCTGCTGGAAGCATTATTCATTTGACAAATAGATCTTAGGAAAACAAACCTTGGTTCCAAGTCTCAGGAGCACCAAAATACGCTACTGGAGGAGATTTCCCCAAGAGAAACATTGTAAACTGACCACCTCCCACTGAAAGCCATTAACAATGGTGCCTCTCCTTTAGCTGTGAATACACTACCTTCCCATTTTATCTCCCAAAACTTTGCATGCACTATCTTCTAACCCAAGCCAAACTTTTAGGAGACACACGGAGACTTATGGAACAAATGGGTAGGCTGCCAGGCTCAGAGAATAGTGGTCAGTGACTTGATGCTCAATTGATGGCTAATCATGTGGAGTTCCTCACAGTTTGACTGGGCCTCGCTGTGTTTAGCCACACTAACCTAGCCAGTGAGATGAAGTGCACTTTCAGTGTTTTCATACAAGATACTAAATTGATGGGAATGGCTGATATACCAGAGGGCACTGCTCTTTTCAGTTACATCTTGACTGGCAGGTGAAGTCAACTGACAGAAACCTCAAGAAATTCAACAAAATCCAATGCAAATGCCTGCATCTGAAAGAATAATCCATATGTGTGCTGCAGAGTATCTAAATAGAAAGCAGCTTGGCAGAGATGAAGGTGGGAACTAAGTGGACAGAATTGAGTGTGAGCCAGCAGTGAACCAAAGAAGGTCAATCACCTACTGCATTGAACTCACAAGAATTTAGCCATCAGATCAGAGGAAACAATTATTACCCTGTATTCTTGTAATAAGGCTACCTCTGATGTACTGCAGTCAAGAAAGATGCGAGTATGCTGTAGCCAAAGCAGACAAGGGCTGGTGCACAAGACACACCGAGAAGAGCATTTGTTCTCTTGGAAAAGAGAGAGATGAAGACAGGTGTATCCAATTGCTTTCTACAGCTACCTCATGGGTGGCTACGATGAAGATAAAGGCAAATGGTCCTTTGTTGTGCAGGAATTGGTGGTCTATGTGGCCTGCAATTTTCCTTTCCTACCTCAATTGTTACATGAGTCTATTAAACCCTTCCAGTAAGAATCATTTACAGAACACAACATTTTAAGTAATTGCCTCCTAGAGAGTATGTAAAGCTTGGTTTCACCATAGACTTGAAGAAAAATTTAAAAAATCATAAGGCCACTTCATCTACCAAGTCCTTCTCTTGCCTCTGGGTGACTTGCCAAACTAAACACCTGCTTCATATGGGTAGAATGCAAAAAAATAGCTGACCCATATCTGTAATTAATCTTGAGGGTGTTTTGATTTTTCTGAGGATTAATGTACCTGATGTCCTTAATAAAAACCAAAAAGCCAAAAAAATTCAACCCTTCTTGAAATCAAGGAAAACCTAAAGCAGATGGGTAAACAACAGTTGCAAAACAAAAATTTTTCCATGGTTCAGCTCAACTTCAAATAAGTTCAGCATTGAAAACCTGAGTAAGCAAAGATAGTGTGTTACCTTTGGCAAACTGCATGGCTTCAGCTTTGCAGTATCATTTCTGATCCATGCAATCTGCTAATGAAAAATGACTATTCAGATTCTAATCAAAATAAACCTCCAAATTACTTCAGATAAACCATGTCTGAGACCAAAATGTCAAGTATGTGAAAAAGCTCTTTGTCTGTATACCCTAGTTTAGTCAACCTCGTGCCAACAGATTGTGCTTCAGACTTTGGTTATATGGAGCATGTGAAAACTAATAGGAAAGAAGTGGATCACCAGCCCCTTTTCCCACTCTGCTTTATCAGAATGACACCATTTGACCTTGACAAGAGCAAGGTATAATCCAACATGCCCAGGAAATATTAAGACCAGGACAGTCCTATCAGATGTTTTTATGACAAATGCCTTGTGAAGAAAACATTGATCCAAGACTCAAACCAACATGATCCTTCACAGGAAAGCCTTAAAGCAGATGAAATTTGAAATATACAGTTCCTTACCATCTCTTAGCATGAGCCTCCCTCCTCCTCATAACAGACTTTTAACTCAATTGTTCTTAATGCCTCAGTTTAGAAATAAGTTATTTATCAAGAAATAATTATTTTCTTCCACTTCAGGTGTTACCTGGTTTCCCTGGCACACAAACAAGAGTGAAAGCATATTGTATTAATAGGACAGAAGCACTCTGGAAAATCCATTGCTGAATATATTGAAGAGGAGGGCTGGTGGAAAGAGAGACCATGAGCACTTTATACCCTGGATGAGACTGGGATCGTTGTACAGACCCTTTACACCACACTTCCTGGAGGTGTTGACAGTCACAGACAACTTTGCCTGGAATGGAGGATGTGGGAGGGAAATTACAGTCCACGTTAGTGCATCTGATCTGCCTCAGATTGAAAAAACCTCTTCTGTGGCTGCTATTGGGGTGGGTCTGTGAGAAATCCCTGTCACCAGGTATTCAATTTATTCTTTTTCTCATGCTTTTCAGTATCTGCCAACAACATACTGTCCAGCCCACACAGATGTATGAAAAGGCAAGTTTCTCCTCACTGTGCCCCAGACAGCATGAGACCATCTATAGCATTTCTCAAACAAGTATGATGCTAGAATTTTTTTATTTTTTTTTTTTTGGTACCAGCCTCTGTCAGGCACAGCTTAAGTTTCAACATATTAATCAAACTCCTCCACAGCCCATCAACACTGATCTTGGCACACAGCTACTTTTGTCTCAGGGACTCCTTGAACTAAGCCTACAAACTTTCCCCTTGTCCCTCAAACCTCAAGACACAAACAGGATTATGGTCCTGGTGAGGGGTGCTAAGAGAATGTCATCCCAGGAGTGAGCACAGAGATCCAAGTTCTAAGTATTATTACACTAGAAAATATGTTAGTACTAGGACAAAGTCTAAATCACGCAACAAGAATAACACTGAAAAAATGTAAGAAGGAGAGATGTCTTAGCTAAGATTCCTCCCACCCCCCAAGGTTTTTAGCCAGGTTTGCAGTGAAAAAATGCAAAACAGGGGAAGAAATTACAGCTTTCCTTTCTCTCTAGAAGTCAGGATGGATTTTCACGACAAAATATTTCTGACAGTTTCACTACCCCTCCTAGGACTCTCCAGCTGACTTCAGACTCAGTTTGGAAGAGGAACTGTAGGTATGCTGACCTCAACATCACTGATTTTATGCCTAACACTGGGTCAGAGTACCCAAAGCCAGAGAAGAGAGTGCTAAAGCCCCATCCATCCACCCACTCATCCATCCCAACCACCCGTTTGTTTCCCTGCTTGTATTGCTGCTGCAAGACCATTGCCTGTATTTAGATACGTTTCACACATCTGTAGAAATAATTCTTCTAATCTTCAAAAGAGTTTTAGTACTTTGATTATGAATTTATCAGTAGCACATAATCAGGCTGCAGACACACAGTTTAGTCTAAACTGATTTTGATTGCAGGTACACAAGGAGCAAGTGTTCTTTATGCTGTATCCAAGTATTTATTGAGATAAACTGTCTTCGCTTTCCCAGGAAACAGTCTTGGCAGGTGTAACACCGTGTGTTTCTTGAGGTATCAAGAGCCATCACAGCCAATAAGTTACCTGCACTGTGACTTCTCCCTCAAGATGATCTTTCAATCACTCTATATCCCATGTCAATCTTAATAACAGTGTATTAAACATATGGCATCTTTGCACATGGTTTGCCTCTCTGGCCGTGTCTAAGCAAAGGGGTGTCAGGAAAAAAAAAAAACAACAAAACAACACACTAGTAAAATTTAGAACTAGGACTATGAAAGGATGTTTTTCTCTTTTCACCCACACCAAATAGAAAACAGAAAGGCAGAGAAACCAACATGGAAGCTACCCCACAGGTGGGTACAGCCCCTACATGAAAAGAAATACAATATTTGTAAAGAAAGAGTTAAGAACTACTGCAGAAGTAATTAATTGCTTTGCATCAGCATTTTGTAGCTGATTTGGTTCTTGACCCATATAGAAGTGCTAGCAGGGCAGCCCAGAACACCAGCTGCCATTTAGGCAAAAAGCATCAAAACAAGGGGGGGGAGCAGTTGACTATTTTGTTATTTTACGTTTGCAAACTTACAGCTAATGCTATGAAATCTAATTGATTTTAATAGCAATCTGCTCATCTCTGCATTCATTAGGAGATGAAATCCTGCTTGAGGTGCATGTGATGAAGTTGTGTTTTCTAAGCATCTGGGGGAAGAAGAACTTGCTAAGCCAGCTCCTGTGGCAATGGCTTGCAGTCTGCTCCCATTCATGCTCCCTCCATTTCATCACTGCTTTCTCCAGCTAGCCCAGCCTCGTAAGCTCTTTGCATTTCTTTCTGGTGGGCAGCATCAAACCAAAACCAAGGATATTTTTGGAAAATGGACTTTGCAAAAATATTCTGGATCGGATAAAAAGGTCTGATTTTTTTTTTTTTTTTTTTTAAGATAAAAAGTCCCTTCCATAGCAGCCAAGAGAAGACTGGACTTTTCTGAAGAGTCCAACATGCTGCTTAATGAGTTCAAATGTCTCAAACCTGTCCCCTTTTACAGCACTGAACACCTGGAACTGGCCACTCTTCAGTTTGAAAGTCTGCTCTTAAAAGCAACATTAGCTTGTGCTGTTGTGGGCAATTCAGTTTTGGAAGCAGAAGCCTTGATTTATATGAACTCCATGCTAATGGAGAATTACTTCCAGTTTGTTACAGATTTCAGCACTGAAATTAGGTGGTTTTCTTGCCAAATTTGGGCCCAATGTAATTCCAATTGAATGGGTTTTGAAGAGCTCCAGTCCATTTTATGATACTGCAGCACGGGTTGCAAAACAGCTTGTACATGTTTGGGGTTACCCAGCACTACAAATCGTTGTTTTATCAGATGCAGCTGATGGAAAAATAAATAAAACAACCCCAAAACCCTCCCTCTTTCCTCCCACTCTAAAAGCATTCAAAATGCGGTGTTTCTGGGAACCTGGCTGGGTGGAGGGAACTGGCAGAGTGGATTGGACTGTATAAAATATGGAGGGACAGATGTTCAGTTGATAGCTTTAACAGATGCAACAGTGACACAAGGATGACAGCTCTATTAGATTTCAGGAGGTGATGTGTCACTTGTGCAGTAGACTACTCCACTTCTTCATAAAAAGCGCTTTTTATGGGGTGAGACAAGAGAGATCCAGATAAAAAGAGACATAAGAATGCTAGTCAGCCATAATCACGAACTCAATTAAAGATTTGCTGGAAATCACATTAAGCAGGAGCTCAAACCTTCAGATCATCTCTATGGCATTCCCAGCTGGCAGCAGAGCCTTTTCCCTTGAAGGCCACTGCTCCCTGGTACATCCTCTTGCCTTGTGCTTGTACCCAGGTGTAGATGATACTCTTTTCAGAAGTAGAGGACTGCACGCTGCCCAGAGCATACCTACATGATGGACATTTAGAGACGATCCAAGCTTGAACTTGTAATATCATGATAGCATGCTATCGCTAGTGACAAAACCCGGGCTGGAAATCCCATATGATCCATGAGGCCAGAGCAGCTTCATCACTAGTGTTGTCTGCTCCTCCATACTATTAGTTTTAGCTACTCCGGTCTCTGCTTTCTGACTGTGACCTTCTTCCACTTCAGCTTGTATTTCCTTTTTAAATGTCTTTTTCAGCTCTTGCATCCCAGGTGTTTCTCTTTCTTCAGCTGACACTCAGGCTGTGCATCAGGCAACCATCACGACTTGGCAAAGGTTTACTGGGTCACTGGAGGAAGACCCTCAAATCCAGATTTTTGCTATTAGAGTTGTCAGTCATACAAATCCTTAGAGACTGCAAGACTATGAAAATTAAGTCTACAGATTGAATTATCCTTCTGCTTTCCTTCCCCCTCCCCTTAAGTGCACATGTGGTCTTGCCATCTTGTCATTTTATCATTGTTAGCGACAGCTTTCAATAAAATAGTGGACGAATCTGTCAAATTTCCTATTCCCGCTGCAAGCTGAACACCAAATATGAACTCCTTGAATTGCAATGACTTATTCTGCTTCATCTGTCACATTGTTATACAAAATGTTTATGTAGCTGTTGTAATTAAAGCAATTTTAGGTTTTATGTGGTTTGGTTGTTTTGTTTTTTAATACATAGAAAAAGATAGGGGCTTTTTCCACCAGAACAAAACAAGCAAAGTTAGTGATTTACTGATTTCAATCTCCAGTCATACAATACTACATTGAGATTCCTAAAAAAATCAGACCAGCAACTTGGATCATACAAGGAGGATTTTACCACAGGCAATGAAGTACAAAATGAAGTCCTGATATCAGCAACTGGGGCTACCTGAAAACATCAGTACCCTGCCTGGCCATCAGTTAAGTCGAAGGAGAACGTAAAACTAATGTGGTGACTCTGACCTGTAGATCTCAGTCCTTGGCCAGTCACATTTAGTGATTAGCAATTAAAACACAAGAGCCCCTGGAAATCCAGGGCAAGGAGTACACACCTGACACCTACAGAAAAAAGCAATGCTGTTCATTTTAAAGGTAAATTTAATTTCTACCAAGCATTCAGTCCAAAATGTCTATTCAACTACAATAGAATCCTAACCCATGAAAACTTTTTCTTCACATTCGTGAGTATTCTTCATCAACCTCCTTTTTGTTAATATTAACATAGCACCCTATTAAAATCTTATTTTAAGAAAGAGAGAAAGCAGATAATAACCACCTGCATGTGAGGGCTGGGCAAACACATCACAGTGTGTGGATCTAGAAGGTCCGTGCTGAGGATGGCTACACAGGAGTACAGGCAGAGTTTCATTACCTCTGCTGTAGACGAGCACAGTCTGAACTGGAACAAGAAACTGTTGCTCTTTTAAATAACTAATCAACAGCCAGAAGTTTCAGGTATGATAACTAAAAGTTCCTTACATGATTTTTAGTTGTCTAATTTAAGACGACTTAACAACCTAAGCAGCCAGAGCCTTCCACTCGTGCTGGGAAATCTGCTTCATGCTGGGCAATCTTAAATAGTGTAAATAACTCAGAGACACTGAGAAAACCATTGATGTGTTGCAAGGCTAGATTTGATTGGGAACTCTAATAGCAAAGGACAAGATTTTAAAGGATGAAGAGAGGAAAATCAGTGGGCTGAGGACTACTGGTGTTCTTCCTGGGTTGCCTGTCTTCTGTTGGAAGTCAAAGCATGTTCTGTTTGGTTAAAAAAATCAAGGTGAAGTGGGTCTTTGCACCTCAGAGTGACAGATTTGAGTATCCTACGTAAAGACATCCGTGGCCAAGAAATACCTCATTAAAAATGTAACAAATCTCACCTTATTTTCACTGGCTGGCACTCTTACTAGTCTCAAGAAGTAGGACAAGCATCTTATGCTGACAAATCACTACACTGTCAGGTCCAACAGCAAATGTTGTTGTGTCTCTAGAGCTAAGCAATCGATCCAGCATCCTGTGTCAGTACTAAGTATTCAACAAAAAAACAAAAAAACCCCAACCAAACAAAAAATTTAAGACGTAATATATGAAGGAGTTGGGTCTGAGAAGCAAGTTGAGCAGTTTGATGAGACATATGCAGTACAGCCTTATCTAGTGGAAACCAACATCTCCAATACACAGCACGCTTTAGGACTCCTGTTCTTACTGAAAAAACACACCCTTGACTGTGAATTTGCCAAAGAAAATTATATACATAGCTCCTCCAGATACATCCCTCTAACCACTTTGCTAGTTGAACCAGCTCTCAGCCTCTCCCACCCTTTCCAGCATTTGCTGAGCTCTAGTACTGAAAGGTCTAAGCTTTCCAGCAAGCAGTGCACACTGAAGTGTGCTCTGAAGAAATAATAAGTTTAACCCATAATAAAATCTGGTGATAGAACCATTCTGGCAAGTATAAGACATTCAGCTCCACAGCCTAGTCCCATCTACTCACTATTGAGGGCCTGGGATAAGCAGGCCTCTGACAAAGGCACCTCAGTTGAGTTTCCCCACTTTTGACCCCCTGTGATTAGAAATTTGTTTCCAGTTTTCTAAAGCTTAGAACAGCACACAGTATCAACGCTAATGAAGCGGTAACGACTTCTGCATACCAACTAGGTTGCTAACTAGAGATATTCTGTCTCCTGGCATGCATCCAACACTTACATTTTATATAAAGTCGTAATTTACACAAATAAGAGTTGTATAACCGTAAAGATGCATTTTTACACTACCCCACTGGTGCTGGTTTCTGAAGAACCCAAGAGTTTAAGTATAGGAAATATGCAGAATGTCAAGGTCATTTTAGTGGTAAGTTTATTTTCCAGGCTGGATTGCAGAAGAAAGGTAGTCCCACAGGGAAAGAGAAAAAAAAATTGAACATATGTACTTAGTAAATTCTTGATATTTCATAAAAAAGCTTGGCCAGGATACAGCTATGGCCAATAGCCCAAAGTAAAACTAGTGGGGAAAAAATTCTCATACACAAACTAAACAGTTTAAAAGTTGAACTTAAAGCTTTCTCCTGAATAGATATCCAAACCACATTAATTATTTCATGCACCAAGTAGTTAGACAAAGAAATAAGAAACAAACTTAGTCTGAAAATCCTGAAAACCCCCTAGAGTTCTGTTAAAGTTATAATATTATAAAGGTAATCTTGCCACCATCACATGGAAATCCACAGAGCATGGGGCATCAACAATGAGGTATGGAAAGAGATGTGCACCTACACTGTCTGCATGCCATGTTCACATTTGGAGAAGGTTTTTATGTAATAAATGACCATGTAGAAGCTTTGTGGAGGTATTTTGGGAGATCATGGAAGTAACTCCATATACCACCTTTTCCTCAAGAGCAAAGCAATTGCTGAGCAAAAGACCTGGCTGTTGACTTTGATAAAAAGCACAAAGTTAGAGATATTAAAAATAAAATATTTTCCTCCTAGAAGTATGTAAAACAAAACCCCAAAACACCCCACAAACCTCAAATCTCTGTCATTTGGAACCAGTTTCTTCCCATATTGGGTGTCACTTGGCCCATGGTGAAGGATTGGGGCATGAATCCCTCATACTCCCAAGGAGCAGTTGCACCATTTTGAATGATAATGTTTAGGTTGTTAATGAAATATTATTTTGCTTGTTTATTTCCTACAAGCACAACAAAAGAATAACTTCCACCAGAAGACCCCATTTTTTTTAATTAACTATTTAAATTGGGTTTTTCACCAGACACAGCAGAACATAATTTCTGCCTGTATTGTACTTGTAGTTTGACACCATCTCCATAAGCAAAAAAAACGCAAACAGACCAAAAACCAAACCACAACACCTCAAACCCATCCAAAATCTTCTCCTTACAAGAAATCTCTTTCCCACGGCTTGACATCTCAAGCACAGTTTTCTGTAACAAAAGGATACAATCGCTACACTCATTTAGATCAACTGAGATTTAGCCCTTGGACATTCAGAAATCAGAAACACACAGCAGATGCAATTTTGACTCACAGCAGAAATAAATATTCAACTTACTACAGGAATGTCCCAAAGGACAACTTTTCTAGAAATAAATTTCAACCAGAATTTATTTCTTTTTGCAACAGATGCTTTCAATTTGACTCTGCTTGTTCTCAAAAGCATGAGACAACAGCTGACCATAAGCAATATTTTCCTATCACCCCCATTTATATATATCAATTTATAAGCTCCTGAATGAAGTTAAGAATAGAATCAATGTTGTGTTTAGGATTTACAAACCATTTAGAAGAGGTCAGCCTGCCTTGACTTTATTTTGTTCTTGTCACTAAGACACGTTCATTAACTACTGTTAAAGAATCCCCAAGCAGTTTCTAGGGATCGTAACACAGCTATTAAAAGCCTTTTGGATCCAGACAGTAGTTATTCGACACCAGTCTATCCTTCCAGCTCTTGACAGGCATCACATAGGCAGACATCAAAAAGAGCTGAGATGAAATTTGTACCAAACAATCTGCGAGCAGCAGAGAAGTCACATACCTCCAGTGTTTGCACAGGGCTTAGCTTTGGAGGCACAAGCTAGAGGTGCCTCTGATGTATCACCACAAGATTAACATTCAGTATCTTTAATTATTCCCTACGGTATTTGAAGCACAAACAAATTTAATGCCTCTCAAAAAAACATTGTTTATAATCTTGGACAGAAAACAATGTGGGAGCTAATGTGCAAGTAGAATATGATTTTAAAGCTCCCTTCCTATTTTCCTGTTTCTTTGAAAGGGTCCAAATGAAAATAGCACCATTTTCTGCTAAGTTATCTGTCAAAGGGAAACATTTCTGTGAATGCCACCAGCTGGTTTGTATCCTAATTAGAGATTGGTTTGTTATTGGTACTTGCAGAAAAATATATTTTACTGATAACTATGGAGTAAACATTTATGCCTGTTAGCTACAGCTAAAGAGGAATAGTTCAAAAAAACCAGCTTTAATTAATTGTTACTCTGCCTGCTAACAGTTTAACTACTTGGAGTACCATGAATCTTAAATAGAAAAATCAACGATGAGAGCAAGGGAGTCTTCCTACTTGCTTTCTCCCTGAAGAAATAGAGATACCCTGCCCTAGCTTTTACTGGGCTCCATAAGTTGTGGGATTTTTATTTTTATTTTTTTTAATTACAAAAATTAGTTGAAATGAAAATGCTGTCAGTGAAAACTGGATGGCTGCTGTCTGCAGTACCTGGTATGCATTTATTCTACCCAGCAAATGATTTTGCTTTGGTTTTACTGGTCTGCAAGTATAGTTTGTCAGCAAATCTCTCTTCCAGAGATTTCATACAAACAACACGTTTTAAGCAAATATTGGGGCATGTTAATGAAAGAACTTTTACATTTACAATATATATTCTTGAAACCAAAGTCCAGATGCCACAGCCACTTATCAAGGTTAACTTTGTGTGCTAGAGATTTCACAGACCTCAAGGACTGCTGCTGTGCTTGAATAAAGTGACTCACATGCGACCCTTCAGAAAATAATAGCAGCACAAACTTAGAGTAATTTATATCTGAGAAAAAAAAACCTCACACTCCTAGCTTTAAGCACGTTTTCAAGCCTTGGTAAAATGTGTTTAAATTCTTAACTGCACAGGGTTGAAGTTTGATTCAGGCACTCCATAAGATAAGAAAAACTTAACAAGAAATGATTCACTTATAATTGGAAAGTTGTTTAAAACTAGTGATACACAAAACTGCTGAGTAAAAGCATGGCATGCTGATCCTATCCTATTTCTCATAAAAAAAGCAAAGGCAATCGTCAACCGAAGTCTGGTAACTTATATGGAATTTTCAAAGCAGGAGTGAAAACACATACTTAGAGGATTTCTGAAAGTAGAAATTGTGTGCAGGAAGAAATATGAAATCTTTAAAGTAACTCTGTAGTTATTTCCCACCCCTCTCCCCACAGATCTTCACGCACTGAAGGTGTTCATCTCAGCCCACCAGCTCCATTTTGACTGACTAAAAATGTAGAGTAATAAAGAGAATTAATGGCAATAAGGTTTAAGTATGATAACCCACTCTTACTGTTCCACATCAACCACAGTACAGCTCAGCTGGACGAGCCTGCAAACCAAAATGATCACAAAAGACAACATGACTTAGAAACAATTCTTGAGCCAACAGTTGCAGACTGAGATCACTTTGGTACTTCCGTTCTGGTAAAGCTTCTGCATTTATATTATTCATTATGTAACAATGCCCATGTAGGATACATTTTAGTATCCTAAAAGATCAATACTTATACTCCTTAGCTCTTCATTTGTAAGCATAAAATCTATCCTGAAGCTAAATCAAAATCCTATTGGTCTCAAATTTCCTATCCAAGAAAAGCAGCATCTTGGTAGCCAATTGACTTGCAATTGCATCACTGCTTGAACCAGGGGGTAAATCTTGCAAGTCTGACCAGAGAGCTGATTGAGCATGAGTAGTTAATGAGAAAAGATGTGCTGTCCACAGCTGTAACAACAGGCTCATCCCATAGGTCTGACTGAGAATAACAGCTAGAAGACCTGATTGGAAGCCTCATACCTTCAAAAATAAACAAGTATCTTTAACCAAAACAATTACACCATCACTGGGAGCTTCCATGTATGGAGTCTTATGGTTGTGGTAACCCCGACTGGGACAAAGCACTGGCAAGAAAAGATACCACTCTGCCAAGGTGTTATGGGAACTGCCAAAGCAGCTGGTTCATCTTGGACTTCTGTTGTACCTACACCAAGTCAGGCTCTGTGACAAACATCTGCAGTCAGATAGCTCAGGCAAAAGCAATTAATCTGCATGCCCCATTAAGCCAGCTGCTGGGCAGTTGCCCCAAGGAGAAGTGGTTGGCAGTCATGCTTGAAGGTTGCGCTGGATCCTGGGGTTACTGGCAGCTGGGGTGATGAACAAATCCTCTTATCAGGTTTCTCTTTTCTTTCAGATATTACAACTACCTGAAATCCTACCATTACTTTTGCCCATCCCATTCTACATGTCTTTGAAGAGCAGAATGCTGGTGACTGAAGGTGCGATTGCCTTGTACTGCTGGAAAACAACTAGGCAGTTAAAAAAATTAATAATAATGAAGGGGAAAAAAGGTGCATTCTCATGACTGCTATTGAACAACAATTACCACTCAAAGCTCTTTCCAAGTGTATTCCCATGCCCATATGTCAAAATCAGGGCTTTCAAATAACACCTCAGGGCAAGCCTTTGTTTTTCTTGGAAGCTTTCACTCTGAAACCTAGACTAATAGATTTGAGCCATGAAACAGCCCAAGCTTTTGGATTCCAAGAGGAAAGGATTTCCATCCCACTCTCAGTGAGCAGATATCTACTGTCTGTCATCACTTCACCGCTCTACAGAGCAATTGGAGACATTTGCCCCTTTTATTCTCCTAAGGAACCTAGTTATGCCAGGTATCAGAAGATATCAGACAAGTTTGTGCCAGGTATCTCCAGCCCTATGAATGCACGATCTCACCCCTTTCATTACAGACACAGAGCATGCTCTGGATGAAGCCATGGCACAATCACAAGAATAATTCCCTCTCCTCCAAGCTCTTCCCCATGCCTCCTTTCTCTCCCTTTCTCCCATTGTTGTGTTCCCTTCCCCTGCCCACCAAAGCAGCAATGCTGAGCACTAACACTGATCCCACCCTATCCCTGTCTGATGGCTTCTTCAGTACCAAAACTCCAACTCAGGTTTTAAAGTTATCAAATTAATTTGGTTCCACAGCATTCTTTGGGAATGCTGTACATATTAGCAGGGAGAGGTACGCAATCACATAACCCAGGTATTCTGCACTGCCTGTGAGTTGTCTTTCATAAGAAAAGTTATTCATCTATCCATCCGATCCATAAGCAATGCATGACCAGTATTTCCTATTCTAATTTAAAGTCAGGTTTCATTAAGCCCTTTGTTTCTAGCTTCTGAAGCAGCAAGCTTTGAACAGGATAGTATAAATGAAGAACATTTTACCTTCACCACTCACAGAATAGGCTGCTGACTTCACTTTATAAAAGTTTAAAAATTAAATCAGACAATGATGCTATTAAGGAGTTGCATATCATGGTAATTTAAAGCCATTTTCTAAATGGATCAAGAAAGCATAACAAAGTGGCTGAGTAATACCTCAGACTGTCTAAACAAGAAATACTTTTCTTATTTTTCTCTGTGTGATACATACACAGGCAACAATAATGATAGCAAGGAAATAAATTATTTAATTACCGTGCAATAGAGTAGAATGGAATAAAATGGCTCTTGTGGGCTGGGCTTAGGATCAGATAGATGCCTCAGAAGGAAACCTCCAAGATGTGGCTGAATAAACACCAGGCACAAATACATGCAGAAATTCCACGAAGCACTTTATTAGTGGGGTCATTCACTGAATGGCAGCTGATAAGGTTTTCAATAACATGGACACTGCTAGTTGTATAATGCTCTGTAATCTAAACATAATTAAAAGTGTTAACAATTTTGTAGCCTTTATCTGAACACATTTTTCCCACATGCTTTGGGTGACCGGGTCATAATCCAAAGACAAGCAACTCTCTTGTTTTATACTATTAGTCGACCGAATGGCAATTTTTTTGCCTGTGCTCAAAGGTCATTGTACCCCAGGCAACGTCTCTTGTCGGTATCTTCCACAAATGCAGGATGCACCAAAACAAACACAGATGGATTACATGTTGTCTATTAGCTCAGCATTTCTCTTCCTTTCCTCAGATGCCAAAAAATAATTAAAGAGCATTTGTGTGAGAGTGGTGGTAATGCATTCATATAATTTGGCAATTATCTTGTCAGCTACCTTTATTAGATTCTCAGTACTGTAAATTGCTTTAAAGTACGTGCTATATGGCTCTACTATGCTTACTACAACAGCTTCTGCAATTGTAAGCTCAGAGATAAGTCTTAATGGTAAACAAGTTTTGGTAAAGTTCAGGATTCCTTTAAATTAAAACTTTCTTCCCCCCATTCTCTGTTTAAAGTCAAGGAGCTAGATTTCTCCTAGGAGCTTAAGTAGGATTTTTTTTTTCTTTGTTTGTTTCAAGATGAGCTCAGTTTGCTTCTAGACACATATGCAAATAAACTAATTTTGAAAGATGCACAGGGTCCCAATAGGCACACCAGTGGAGTTAAAAATTTGGCTAAAAAAATATCACTTTAAATCAGGGGAGTAGGAAAGGAAGCATAGAAGTCTGACTCTGTGGGAGCTCATTATGAGAGGCCTTCACCCAAAGAGAAAGTAGAGGTAGAAGACCTGGTCACAGGAGCACCAAAGCTAGAATCCTCCCCGGGTAAAGCGCCAAAATGGAGACGCACGAGAGTAGAAGAGTGAGATTTTGTGAAGAACAGTGTTACTTAATACATAAGAAATGAAGGACTACAATGTAATCATGATCTTAGTGTACCCCAAAATACCTCTTTCCCCCCCTCCAGGGAATATGAAAAGTTACAGCAACAGCTTATGAAGTGCTTGGCTACCTTCATTTCTCTTGTGCTAGCTACATATTTTAAGGTAAGATTTATCTGTCTCCAGTTTCCAATACTTACCGACACACTAAGATGGACCATAACAACAGCGAAGCCATGCTGTCATGCTGAGAGGCATACAGTGCTTATGAGACACTAAAGCCTGCTTCAGTGCTGCCTGGAGCACTGATGGATACTTGGAGGGCAATTACTAGCTCACTTCTATTTGCAAAAATTGTCTCGTGATCTGGGATAATTGAATGCACAATAAAACTGAGTTTTTTGAACATTACACTCATACTGTAATGCACACCTAACAAATGCAGACACTCTTTAGGGTGTATACTCCCCTACCCCTTTCCTAACATCTAGAAACATGACATTTTCTCTGCTCTGTGGTGGTAGTGTTGTTTGGGGTTTATTTAATTATAGGCATGATTGAACATACTACCTCTCCCCTTGAAAAAAGTTTCCTTCCAGAACTACATACAACCACACAGTCTGGATGCAAGAGAAATACAAATGTGTGAAGGGTAAGAAAAGAGTCTGGGAATTGCACACAGAGCCAGGCAGTTTCGAACATATTGGTGAGCACCTTTTCCATTGGAACACAAAGCACAAACGTGGGCATATTATGCCTGATTTCACAATGAGGCACAATTACAGCTCTCAATTTGCAAGGCTTAATTTCAGAACGCTGGCAAAACCATACACAGCAGAGGCTAACACCCTCCTCTCTCAACCGTGGCTCCATCAGCTCTCTGCCTGTGTGAAGCTACAGACACAAGGACCACTTCAGAGACAGACTGAGGCATCTTTGAACTTTTTGAATAAAAAGCAGTCTTGAGTCTCCACCAATCCCAGATGTTAGAATAGGTGCTCAGTTACCCAGAAAGAGGCAGTGACAACAGGTGACCTGACTGGATCGGGCACACAGGCAACGTGCAAACACTGGGGATCACAAAGCATGTGGGAAAATGTATTATCCCCATCCACTGTAAAATGGCAAAATGGTCAGCAATTAGTGTCACAGTCATTGGTGCAATGGGGAGCTAGAACTGGAAGTCCCTGAAGTTGGGCATATATGAGTGCATTTTTTGAGGAGTAGATCGGCTATAAGAGTAATATGACTAAATTAGATGCCAGATCTCCCCAAAATTCAACTTGTGGATTTAAATATAGTCCCTTCTCTAAACATTACAGCTATCAGAGAATCTTAAGGCAGGAAAACTCATAGCAGAAAGATACTGAAGTTCAATAAACATAAAGACAACATATATTCAAAGTTTACAGCTAAATAAAATTCAAAACAAAGTTAACAACAGTTCATTTCAGATGTGAAGAAACAACATTGTTTGAATATTTAAGGAGTATTCATGGAAATTTTGTAACAATAGCACAGAGTTTCTCAATTTATAAATTATGTTAAATAACTTTTTTTTAAGATGGGTTAAATTATTCTCTATGTGAATTTTACTAGTGATTTCTATGGATTGTCTGTATCTGGAAAACTTCAATAGTAAGGAGAAAAAAAAAATAGAGAGAAGAACTATTACCAAAATGGACAAAGGGTTTCCTTTCCTCCTCTTCCCTCCCCCTTTATCAAATGTTTCTTTCTTCCCCATCCACTTTCTCCACTGGGAATTAAAAATACCTCTGCAGAGAGAGTTGCCCAGTTAGAATATCATCTTGAAAATTAGGAATCTTTGTTTTGAAATCCTGCCCTATTCCAGGATGAGCAACAGTAAGGTGACTTACAAGTACAGTGCCCAGGAGTCTAAAGTCTGCTTTCATAAATGGCTTGGGAACACTAAATGCAAAAAGCTTTTTGTTATCTAAAAATACCAACATATGCCTGGTCTTTCTAGTGCCCTGGATACTTTGACAAAAAATCTCACTAGTGATTCTATCTAAATTAGGTATGATCCATCTATTCAGAGACCTAAACACACTGAAGTGCTTAGGTGCAATCACAGCCTAACCTAGGCATTCTGTAGGTAAACAATACCATGTCATTTCCAGGTCCTGGATCTCAGTATCTCCACTGACAGGTGAGTGTCCTAAACAATGCACTCCAGACTTCCTTTCACTCTTTTCTGAATTACTCTGTGAAAATCAGAGCAATTTTACACAAAGAGACCCCTGCCCTGCTTGCTTCATAGCCAAATGTTTTGGGAACATGGGACAGGAGTACAACTCTGCTATGGGCAGGGAACTGCCCAGTGTGGACTTGTCACCCCTCTGGATGACCTTCCCAGTCCTGGAGCTGTTGGGTTTAACACAACCTGACTCAAGGCTGTATTTCTGTCAAATTAGCAGAGAAGGCAACAACAGATTATTTTTTCCTACAGTGTTTTAACTAGTCAAAAATATAGCTAGTATTGTTCCTGTACTGTGTTAAGTGTTGCTAATCCCAAAGCCACTGCTTCCTCTGTTTGTAAGGGGAGGAAGTACTGTGAGCAAAACAGTTCAACTTTTCCTTAGCATTGTTTCTTTTTGTAGGCAACCATCATGTAGCATTGCATAATAAACCCCTTTTATGACACTCTAACAATTGAAGGTATTTTGCAACTAGAACTGATTTCTGCCAGCTTGCTCACAGATTTTTATTAAGATCAAACTTGAGCCATATTGTGTCTTAAAGTGTCATAAGTATCAGTGAGTCTATTAATACAACACTTAAGCCATTGCATTGGGGCTAAAACATAGTGGATCCCCTCACAATGTCAATGTCACTTACACTAGCTAAGCAAACTGGACAAAATATCTTGCCCCAGGATAATTTATACCCTAACATGACTGCCCTCTGTCCTGCTATGATAGTTCAGGTGGTAAACTTTGTTTTTAGCAATAGCACTGCTTGGAAATAGGATTAAAAGGGAAGAAATCACAATTATAAAGCCTCTGCTAGAGGTCAGCTCACACATGCTTCTCTGTATATCTCTGGCAGCCTCAGAGAGGCAAATACATAATCACAGCAGTATGGGATCCGTATGGTTAAGTTCAGACCAGATACAATTACACCATCAGGAAGCAAATAATCAGCACTCATTTGCAAAAAAGCCTCATTAGGAGGGTACAGTCCTATACTTCCCCAATGATTTATAAGGTACAATTGTAATTACCTCTTTGAAAGAGCACAGAGAATGGCCTCTTACCAAACATGCGCACAACACCCAGACATCACTTCTACCCTCTTCTCGGAAGACAGAAAAAAATAAACAAATGAACTTGATTTCTTTCTAGCAACAATGATCTTGCACAGAGGGAAAATGATTCACTTTAAATAATTTCCAAGTGATGAGTAGCTCTAGAGGTAACAGCCCCAACTTTGAACTCAAGGGGTAAAATATAGGAGGATCCTGTCCAACAGACAAAAACATCTGCCTCAAAGCCAAAGGTATCTCAAGGTGAGCATGACTAGCAGCTCCTTGTCTAGATAGCTGAAACGTTTGAAGATGAAGGCATCAGCTGAGCTCTGACCTGGAGCTGTACCACTTTTCAACTGTTTATGTTTGTACATGAAGAATAGATGAACAGTAGCCAGGAGACTGAAGAGGATAAGGCAGCAGAATCAATTAAAATGTACTCAGGAGACTTCCAAGAAGAACAAAACAAGCTAGTGAAGTAAAGATGGGGCAGAGGTGAAGGTCAGGATGAACTACATGGTTCAGGCCAAAGAAGCAAAGATGACTGTACACCACCTTCACATAACATAGCTCCCCAGGGCAGCCAGTGCAGAAGTTCTATACACTGAGAGCTGATCCTTCCATGTATGTGGCACACCCCTAAAATTCCCCTTCCCCCCCAAAGGGGGGGGGGGGGGGATGGAGCAGAGCCAGATACATTGGAGGCCAGCCTGGCATCTTTTGGCTGTCATGCTCCACAGCACTGGAGATCAGCTTGCCCTAGGGTCAGTGACTGCCTTCTCTGAGCAGTCTTACCAACTTATTCAACACATTCCTGTAAAGAATGTTTTGTTACCATGTTCCCAAGAGAAACAGTCAAGTACCAATACTTTTCAAACATTGGACTCAACTGTTGAGAGCATGTTGCAGGATGTTCCTTGATTGTTTGATGTTTCTTCATTATGTTTGTGTCATTCACCCTCACTAAGGTAATAGCAAGTAAGGAAGCCATACCCAAGATCTCTGTTTAAAAACAAACATATTACCACCAGTCTCCCACATTTCTGCCTGACTCAGGAGCAAACAGGCATTGCTTTCCCAAGCCACCCACATTGCATGTTCTGGTATTACAGCAAATTTCTTTTGGGCAATAAAATCATGTGGAAGCTGGAAATATTTGAGAAAACAAACAAACAAGGAAAAGAAAGGCTCAGCTATAAGTCACTTCCCATTCTCATACTGAAGGATCACTAGATTTCTGCATGTTTAAATTCAGACACACCTTCATTAAATAGAGATAAGAAAGGACATCTCCCCTGAGGACCAGCTTCCCTCTTCTGCCTGACCACCTCCCAGATCAGCCACTTAAAAGCCAAAACCTAATATTCTCTGACACATTACAAAAGTGAATTGCATCATAAGATCTACATGAACATCCCCAGAATTCACATGATGTCAGTGCAAGAAAAAGGGACTGACAGAAGGATCCTCATGTAGAATTGGAGCATAATGTAGCAATCATATTCCAAGGAATGTATGTCAAGAAAGTCTTCTTTCCAAGAAACAGACATAAGAAGGAAGGAGATGGTAATGAATGGATGGAGCCATGGATAAGAAATAAACTGAGCAAAAACTAGTTCTAGTTTAAAAAGACACAAAAAGAGGTATTTGTTCTGCAGTATTTCAGAGTCATTTAGGTGGAAAGAGCTGGTTGGAGGGATATCTACCACACCTTTGCCAGGGAATAAATGTAGTCTCATCTGAAGACTGGGAGATAGAGCTAACACCAAGGCACAAATAAATAGTGACACGTACAGTACCAAAAGCAGAGCTACTGTCCGTTACAGATTGTGAGGATGTAATGTGTTTTGTGAGCCCCTGTGTACCAAATCCACATCAGAGAATCAAGCTTGGCTTCTGGCTGGGCACATTTGATTAAAAAAAAAAAAGGGAATTTTCTTTGAACTGAGGAATTTTTACAGCACAGAAAATGGTGCAACATTAATCCCTCAAAACTTTGGCACATCACCTTGTCTAGATAGACAAAGAATCAAAAGGCAGGGAACAACATGGAAAAAGAGAATGGATCTCCACAGCACACTGAAGACTGCTCACAAGTGCCAGAATAGGACTTTCAACCCTGAGTGTACACCAAAAGCCACAATTAAATATTTCTGCCCAAAACCCTTCCCCCCCCCCCAAGCACAGAACATCTGCCCCCATTCTCTGCAGCAGCAGTTTTCCCATCCCAGCTGTTCCAGCTGCTGCATTGTGGTGGCTCTTGGTAGGTGTTGGGCAGTCTGCAAGCAGAAGTTGCATTTTTGGTATGTTCACCTGAACACAGCACCCTCTTGCAGGGTGCACAGCACTCCCTGTCTGCGTGTGCGCAGATTCTGCACCCTCACTTCTTTTCCTAGCCATGAATCAGGGAGAAAGCCATCATCCCTTGGTTTTAATTAAAAGTTCAAGCAAAACCCAGGAAGATGTCAGGAAAGGCTCAGAACAACAAAGCTATTAACAAATGCAACTGAATTAGTAACTGTTTTCCCAAAGACCACACAGTAGTGATTTGTTTGTTTTTAAATAACAACTGTTTCACTTATGTCACTCAAGCCGATTCAGAGCTTGTGGCCACTGCCTGTGACTTCAGCTAGTGAAGGATTGTGATGTACATTAATAGAAACCTCTATTTATGACTTGCCTGAGGTTACATCATTTTCTATAGACACTATCACACGTGTGCTGCTTATAAGTGGATTCACAGATGACTGCTCGGGAGTAGTCTCAAAAAGATGCCAACCCTGACACATTTGACTGACCATTGTAGGGTGCAGAAGGCAGATTCACCCCAGGCTCTGACTCAGAACCCTGGTTTCTGGCCACTCACTGTAGTCTGAGTAGGAGACCCCCCACTTTATCTGTGCCTTCTCTGGCCCTTGAAGGTCAGATGTCACCCATATGCCAAAAATTACTTTGTCTTTCACAGGACAAAAATAACCAAGAAAAGCACGGTGACTCCTCTAGCTCTGGGATCCTGCCTGCCTTTCTGTCCCTAGTAGCCTGGGAAACTAGCCTGAAGTAAAATATAAGGAGCAATAGTTGTCCACAGATATTTTATCTCGCTTGTGTGTGCAGGAGTCAAATTTTGGAAGCCCACTGCAAGGCACTGTAAATACTACTCAAGGCTGCTATTGAATAAAGCCATATAAAAACTCCCAGCGCTTACAGTTTACAGCTGGACTGCAGCTTGTTTCTTGTAACCCTTGCAAATCAGAAACAAACCTTCTGTGCAATTAGAAAGAAAAAATATATATTAAAAAAATCAATCTGAATCTTTTACTGGCATCCAGAGGCTCGTGGACATAGTTCAAGAATATGAAAAATTATGTGTAAAATGCACATGGGGGCATAAGGGACTTTGACTTAGCCATAAAAAATGTCCATGAAATGCCATGACTGCAATGTACAACAGAGTGAGCAGGATGAAGGGGACCCTCTGAAGCAGTGAAACGAAAGGGGTCATCAGGACTCAGGATGAGGGTGGGGCTTGGCTCGAGGAGTCATCTAAAATTAATACAGCTGATGAGAGAGGAATATTCAGCACTTTCCTTTGCTTATCCATCTTGCCTTTCTTCAACTATGCAGGGACACTCAGAAAAAAATTAGTCCAAGTTCACAGTAGATGAGTATAAGACTGCATCAGATCTCTGAGCAGATAACTTCAGTTATGGATAAAGGTATCTTACTATAACTATGAGGCAGGGCACCCTAATTCCCTTTTAAGTCACACTTTAATTAGCCTGGATAGTGTTGCCTGAACCATTAGACTTCTGAACAGATCCACCAGACCTGAGGACTTCCCAGACAGAGAGAGCAGCCATCACTCTCAAAGGGCTTGTGGCAAAGGAAGGCTTTTTCTTCCCCTCCTCAAAGGCAAAGGAGTATCACGTTGCCAACATCCAAAAGCAGACGAGCCATTTATTCACTATTTTCTGCCTCACTGGGAAGTCACAGAAAACTCCCTCCTAGTGACCCGCTTGCCAGGAAGGCTGCTCTCTCTGTCTGGGAAAGAGTGAATTAAGTAATCAGGTCCCAAGGCAGCTGCCAGCCTGGCCTGGCCAAGGGATAAATAATGCAAAATAAGCTCAAAGCAAGAATCCATGACCACATGACATTTCCAGACTGACTGCTAATGTATGCGTCTCCAGAAAGGTGCAAATGAGTGAATGGCCCATTCCTTGCTACATTTTAAGTGCTCCTGCCTTTGAAGACAAGTACTAGTAGGAGCCAGTGCACCACATTATCTATTGCTTATTTAAGAATGACATTACAAAAGACTTGGAAATTCTTTTCTTTCAAACAGGAAAAATATGTTTTTGATATAAAACAAGTCTTCCAAACCAAAATTTTACCCTGGACAGAGCTAATTCAAGTGCTTTCCAGCCATGAATTCACAGTGGGAGAGAGAAAACTGTTGAGTGTAAAACTGCAAGCACTATTTAGCTGGGACCCCTTTAGATAGCTAAGAAGTGAGTCATAAAGACAACACCACTAAGCTGGTCATTCATCAAAACCAATCTGGCCACAGACACCACAAGTCCTGTTATCTCACTGCCAGACACTACATTTTCCCATATCAGTCTGCCTTGTAGCCTGGTCTCCTCACAGTCTCACAGCCTTCATCATTTTGGTCTTCTGTGAATTTCTTGCCTTCCTGCAAGCATTTTCACTATCCACCAGGTAACAGGGATGCTCACACACACCACATTCACATTTTTAAAAATTAACTTGCTGTCTCTTGGAAAAATAAAATCTCTTTTTCCCAGCTATCTTCATGGGGTAAAGAAAGAAATAATCTGCATAAGAGTACTGACCAATTTAATTTTACTGATTTTCCTCTTCATCCACTGAAAAAATATCCTTGAGAAAGAAGACAGACATTTTTAACCAGGTTTCTTTTCTGCAAGAGGCAGAGTAACAAACAAATTTAGGGTTAAAAAAAAAAATCCCCATAGCTATCCTTAAATCAAAACAGTAAACAGGTATTTGCCCCTGGATGAGAAACACACAAGGTATGTATTAGACATGTCACTTACTGCATGATAAGTGAGCTGTTAAACATTACAGCAACAAGATAACTGAAATAGCATACACAGCACAACCAGGAAGGAAGGTTTTCCTGATACAGACCTAAATTATACAAGTGGATCTCAAATGAGGGCTCTCTGCTGAGCATCCCAGAGTTTTGGATGGCTAGTGACACATGGGTAAACCATTATTTGCTCGCACAGTGCAAAATCAGACATCCTGAATGGCAGCTCTTTGTTTCTTCATTTCCAGACTTGGAAAATGATTCTGCTGTTGCTTTTTGTGTACAACAAAGACAAAGTTGGTCTATGAATGGATCAGATGACGAGTCATCCAAGATGGCTCAACACGCACCTCTCCAAGACACCCCAGGACACACTATGTCTGTCTTTCAAGAGTCTCTGGGTAAGCAGCAGACAATGAGTGCTCACATTCAAGCCTCTCACTTGGAATGATTTCCACCCAGAGCAGCTTCCAAACATTGCTTTTGCTGACAGCAAGGGAAATAAAATAACTCCTGAAGCATTTTTACCAGTGTTCCTACTTAGTTTGTCTCGAGTATATGAGCAACTGTAACACAAATACGCCATCTTCAGCTGGGGAAAGTGGATATGGCTCCAGTGACCAGCCCTGTGCTTAAACCATCTTACACCCACTGACACCCGGATCCAACATATTTTCCATTATGTTGCAGCAACTGATACAACTTCCATTCCCCTTTATAGTGTCCATGCATATCTGATTAATAATTCTCTCACAGGAAGTCCAGCAGCCATAGACTACTGTTTTATTAGGTAGAGTATATCCAGATGACTTCAATAAAGCACTTAAAAAAAAAAGGAAAAAAAGACACCCCCCCAAAAAAAAATCCCAACAAAACAGAGTACTTTCCTAGGATTAGAATAAAATAAACCCCAAACAACTACTTGAGAATAATTTCAGATGATAAATCTGCTGCAATTCACCAACATTTGTATAGCTGATTAGAAACAGTGCATTGTCCCAAATATGTCCCCTCCAGCTCCCTGCTGGGAACACTCCCAGAAGTACAGATATGAAACATATTCCCCCACACAGAGATACTAATATTGGTGATAAATTCATAACATTTAACAGCTATTGTGCTACATTTCTTGACAGATTGCACACAACATTTTATAAACATTTTTGCAATATTTAGGTTCAAATACATAGGGTGTTCTCCTACCATTGTGAAGTTTTTTAAACTATCAAGCCTGGAGAAATTAGAACAATCCACCATCAACATCAAAATTATCTAAATCTAAAGGAGTGTATTGACCACAATGGCAGTAGTGTTATGGATGCACTCAGTAGAATCCAACTACATCCACTATATATAACAACTTATATAGGTCTAACACTGGGGTTTCATTATGCAGTGTGCTAGCATCTCGTCACATCAGTACACACTGAAGAACACAGGCAATGGAAAGAGAGCATGAGAAAAATAAAAATCACCTGCGAGCATTACGATTGCATTTCAAATGAGTTTGTTCCAGCCAGGCTTTTCCACTGGAGTTTGCTGCATCAGTGCTTGCATTAAGAATTTTAAGCTTGCAATCTCAAGCATTGCCCCCAGAAGTCATTCAGAGCACAGAGCATTGCTGCTAACATGGTATAAGGTACTGCTCCCAAAGCCACTCAGGATTCAAAAGGTGAATTAAACAAACAACATGAAGGTGGAACACCCGCAGTCATGGCAGGACTGTGTAAACGTGCAGTCTGTTCACAGCAAAAGCCATGCTGACCCAGAAAAAAACCCCCACAAGTTTCTTTATTTGTGCATTTTACTGAATACAGACATTCACAATTTCTCTTATTTCTCATGCAACGCTGTCCCCCAAATCTCCATGTATTTCCTACCTCCACCCCTTTACCATACAGCTGACTTCTACAACACTGCACATTTGAGTCCCACAACTGAAATATGAATGTGACTGATGAGAATTGAACTCTACATTCAAAGTTTTATACTGTGCTTAAAACTGAAGTCAAGACTGTGATTAAGTCCAAATATCCTTTAAAATAACTTCTTCGTTTATTTGTATGTCAAGAGGAAGTCATCCTCCCTGCTCCCAGATCCTCCAAAACCAGAAAGCATAATAAATTGTGAAATAGGAGTATCTGTCTAGCTAATAAAATAATGATTAAATTCATGGGCAAACTACTGACATGTTAGTTCTTTGGTTATCCAAAAATCTGCAACTCTTTAAAGAGTGCCTGGATATCGCTGCATATTGCATGTGGGCAGACTGCAATAAATGTACCCGTCTCTGGGTGGGTGCCTATACATTGACTGCTGGCCCCAAATCTTACCTCAGCATCAATAACCACAGCTAAAATCAGAGTCCAAGTACAGCACCAATTTTCCATCATATCTTGAAAAGCAATGCTTTAATTAAGAATGGAGTTAGATCATTGTGTTTGTGTAGGTTGCCATCCCCGTAGCGTTGGATGTTTGTGGTCTACTCAACTTCCTGCTTTCTGTCACTTCTCGCTTGGTGCTTGCCATGTGATATGTCAACTACAACATCTGTGCACGTAACATCAAAGATTCATTTTAGTTTACATTCTGGTGAGATGAAGTAAGGGCAAGCTGTCTAGGTCTTTTTTTAAACTTATTTTTCCTCCTCTTCTTTTTGCTCTTTAGAAAAAGGCTTGCCACTGATGAGGGTCTCAGTTCAGTGCCAGGACAGTGTAACAATGTATGATGGTTGTCTACCAGGGTTGTTCCAGGTTGTCCCCATTGGAATAGGGGGAAAAATATTTAGAAAAAGAAAATCATCACAAGCTCAGACGTAGGGTTCTTTCCAGGAAAGGTAGTCTATTCAAACTCAATAATGAAAATTTGTCTACCAATAGCACTTATTCCTCCTTCCACTTTCATAACTACAGATGACACAAGTTTACCAGGGCAAATTTATTCACATAAAAGCATTAAGAAAGAGGAACCTCACTGCATCACCTAAAGGGTAAGACAATCACTTATGAACACTTTTAGAGAAAAAAATCTGGTCTGGCAGATAGGACACTAGTGTCAGGTTTAAACTGCTGTATTCATTGTACTGTCCTTAACTAGGCACAGAAATATGATGAATCTGTATGTGACTCCCACTTCTTTTATGCCACACTCTTCGAACAAGGACAGTAGTATTTTTCTACCTTCTGCATTAGGGGAATAACTATATTGAAGCCCCACAATGCTCAGATACCATGGTGACAGGAGACGTGATGGCACCAGAGAGCTGTGTGACACACTATCTGTATTCTTGCAAGCCCAACAAGCAGCTCATATTAGAGCTGCCTCTTCAGCCTCTCTTCAGAAGTTACTACCAATAGAAGGCTCTTTAGGGTATCAATTGTCAACAGAGGCCAGAAAAAAAAATGAACAGGATAAAGCCTCAAGTGGCTCCAACACACGATCGCCATGCAGTGGTTCAAGGGAGCAGGAAAACTGCTGCATGCAGAGCAAAGGCAGGGTGTCTGCCGGTGGTCCCAGTCCATCAGAACAAATAGTGTGAATCCTGCCGGCAGCAATTCACAGGTACAGACAAAAGGGTGCCTCTATTCAGAGTTCTGCATTTCTCCCCTCATCCATAGCCACAAACACACAACAAAAACGTTAGCACCAGGTCGGGTGGTGTAAGGGCAACTTCTGGCTCTTTTCATCTTACTGGGGACTGTAAATTGCAATTGCTCAGCTGCATAAGACGGATGCACTTGGGAAAAACACTTGTCTTGTTTTTAATAAAACAATGCCCCCAGTGACTAGTTTTTCCTCAGAGAGAAATTTACATTCTTCAATGAAAATCCTGTACTTCTTCCTCATGTACATATGTACACATTTCAAAAGAGAGTATCAGAGATAATAGGGTTGTAACTGGACATGAAACTTTTAGCAGGTAAAAGCCACTGATTCAACAGAGAATATTGACTTTTTTTTCTTACTGGCCTGGATATCTGCCCAAACAAAGAGCTGGTTAAAGTCAAAATACAAAGAGCCCTTTTGTAAGGAGGTAAGTTCACCTGGGAGAAGTATTAATGAAGTTGCACCGGGGTGGGTTCTCAAACTTCCCCGCTTTCAACAATAAAAGAAACCAGGCAGAGAACAAGAAGTACCCTGCCTTCCTTACCTTTTTCCTCTTTAAACTGCAAGGAGTGCTAACATAATTGAGAATGAGACCTTTCTGCCATTAATCTATAGGGTCTATGAAGACAGACTCTAGATTTTCAGATGACAGGGCAGCTGAGAGTCTGAAGCAGTTTACAAGTAGGTCAATACAAGAGGGCTGTTAACTCTGACTGAAAGACCTTTAAAGAAATCAATACCATAAGCAATAATTACATGTGATAGCAATACAAATGACTGAACTCGGAATATTAATGTTCTAGTGTGTATTTGATCAATTTTCTTGCTGCTGCAGGAGAAAAGGAACAAGAGCATTGTTCTACCAAGAGATTAATGTCCACTCTAGACAAATATCATCCCTGGCATTACTGTGTAAATTATAACATTCCCAATCAATAATTACTCACCAGCCATGCTGGGAAACATTTTTCTCTGACCACATATGTTCAATAATTAGTTTATGGCCTTAAGCTGGAATATTCAAGTGTCTTTGTTTGCTTTTGTTCATTTTTAACTTTTATTTGACTCCTACTGAGCTCTTTGCCTTAACCATTACATTAAAGTATGCTCCTGACTAGAAACACACATTCTGGAATATATATTTAATTTCTGCACTTTCCACACATTGAAAAGTGACAGTAGACTGCTCCTTGTTTGTGTGCTCTAAAGAGATCGTAAGAGTATGGATGTACATGAGCAAGGGATGGTCTTCTAAAAATAAAAGCTGTATGTGTAAAACGTCATACAAGTTAGCTTACTCTAAGCCTTATATGCCCCTTGGACTAGAAAAAGAAGAATTTTACAAACACAATCATTCTTGCGCTCATCCTCACCTTGTTTCCAGGTATGTGGACACCATGCTAGAAGCAGGGCCTTACAGGGCTGCAGCCCAGGTTGTAAAGACATTTAAACATGTTTTGGGCTTCAAGACCAGTTGGTAGTAGAAACACACACTCAGGGTTTTCCCACAGAAACCCATGCTACCATCTCCTTCACACTTATAACTAGATTGGAAGTGGCAACTCCAGGGTCAGCCTTCTGCCTGGGCAGAGCAGGTGGCTGCAGGAAGAGAAGAGCAGGCCAGAGAGTAGGGGCTGGAACACACGTGTTTGCTTTGCTGATGCCACAGCCTTGGCAAGCCAGGCTTTTGGCTACTTGCCTATCCATAGTAAGAAGCCATTACTAAAAAAAAAAAAACAACCCCCAAAACAACAACAAAAACCCACACACAACCACAAAAAAAGGCTCCACTTCCCCCCCAGTAACTGCAGGAGAACCCAAGGAGCCAGGCTAATGACTTCTTCATTAGAACCAAGGAACGGTGCAGTGCCTGAACTACTGAAAAGCTTTGAACCAGCTTCACCCACTTGAGAGACAAGTGTGCTGCTGGCAGTGGTGCAACTGAGAGCCCTGCTCTCCTCAAAGATGAGTCACTTTTCCAAGGACCTTTTGTGCCACATCTTTAACAGTGGAAGTTCTGTTGCTTCTTCAGAGGGAGGATCAAAACCTTTCCCTGCAGTGCTTTTCCTGTGCAAAGCACAAAGAAGTCCACACAGGTAGAAGGATTCAGCTGCTCTTACAATAGTCACAGCTTTAATGAGAAGGGCATATTTCCAGATAATCTTTATTTTGAGGTCCACCTCTTCAAACCACCCCACAAATCTCCATCTTCAATGCACCCTCACTTCTAGTAACACAATACATCATCACAGCTTGCTGCGGAGAGCTGTGAAACAGCTACTATGGCTACTACAAATTAAACACATATACATCTCTGCTGAGCACAGGCCACTGACACAACTGCACACAACTCTCTTGCAGAGGCTAAAAATCACAACTGAGTGTTTTTAAGAGCACATATTTTGAATGAATAATTCAAAGCTAGGAACAATTAAGACAGACTGTCAAAGCAGAAAGATTTATGGCATTCAGGAAACTTCTATTTCACATGAGACATTCAACCTACATTAAAAAATAAAACAAAATGGTTTTGATGAGCCAATTTCCTTTTCCCCTTTCATACTTCCCCAGCATACACATACTGCCTAGGTTTTTTATTACTTAAAAAAAAAAGATTTAGAAATGCCAAGAGCATACCAGCACTTGACATTGATGCACTGTCATTTCAAGTAATACTCATCATTCAAGAGAAATACTACAACAATAAGCCTGTAATATGCTTTTAAGCAGAGGTCTCATAGAGCAAGTGCTGTAAAGGCATTTAGCCTGGACTTTAAAAAGTGAAAATTTCATAGCTGGTCAAACACTTTTGCTCTGGGTAGCTTAGTTCTTTTTGATTGTGGAAGTAAATCAAAATGAATCTGGTTAGTGTTCTCAGATAAATTATTCTGTCATTTGAAAACCAAGTCTCTGTAGACATAATTGAAGGTTACTACTTTCTGAAACTTGATAGAGGGTGTAATGACTCCATTCCAGCTACACTTAACAGGCAGCCTGTTATGGTAAGTCAATATAACATTAAACAGGATATATTATACTGTTTTTGTTATGAAAAGCCTATAACCAAAAAAAAAAAAAAAAAAAAAACCAACCAAAAACCCCACATTTTCAGGCAGCATAACTGAAGACTTTCTTCAAAGACTCCTTAGAAGAACAGAATAGGACAGATCTTTCCAATTCCATCAACATTATACATTAAAATGCATGCCCAAATTCATTACCTGAGATGAACACACACATGCAATTCTTCTGTCTTTATGGAAGAAAAAGTAGCCTATATGCCAAAACTTCTCTTGAAAGCACAGAAATACCCCTATCACCTCAACCTCCTCTACCACAGATCACCTTATAAGCAAAAGGAACCACCCCAACCAAGCAGCAGCTAATTTCCTTAACCTCTCCTCTCAGAGGAAACAGCTGGACTCATGTTAATCACAGAGTGAAAGCACCTTGATCTTCCTATCAATCTGAAAAGATCCCACTTGCTCTATTAGAGCTGGCTTGCAAAGGGCCACCGAGGGGCTACAGGTGGACAGTATTTCCTATTGCCTGATGGGCATGCTACACTCTCCCCATCCCCGCCTGCCTCAGCTCACCTGCGAGCACCACCTAATAAAAAAAACAACACTTTTTTTTTTTGCATGAGCAAGGGCAGTGACAGTTTGAGCTGTCAACTTACTGAGTCAGCCTATATATATAAATATAAAAATATGTATAAAAGGTCTGAATCCAGAGTGACTGTAAGCAACTGCTCCATGTGCATATTCC
>JANIJG010001334.1:55631-66795 GCA_024611175.1 Megaceryle torquata | reverse complement strand
TCCAGAGTGACTGTAAGCAACTGCTCCCTGTGCATATTCCGCAAGGTACAAAAGCATAGTGGTGAACTTGAATGCACATCGGAGTCACCTGAAGACTGATGGATATTCTCCCAACGCTTGCTGAAAGATTTTATTTTATTAGGTCACATTACAGAACTTTCTTCCTGAAGAATGAAATAAATTCATCTCCTTGGTGATAGCATGCTTGACTGACACAATGCACTCACCAACATCTTGTAGACAGCTGTGAACATTTGCAGTAGTGCCAATTAATCTATGATAGCATCAACAGAGACAGAAAAACAAAGCAGCCAGCACAAAAAGCTCTATTGAATAGCATAATAAATGAGTGATGCAGGTGTTCTGTGACTTGTTTCACTTTTTTCAACCTTGCAGAAAGGTAACACTTGAGTCAACAGTGGTCAAGGTATATCCCAATCATTACCTCTTTTCTGCGTCCTCTCAAATGGCAATGCACAGCCCACACTGTGAAATTCACTCGCAAGTATAAAGCCCATGCACATAACTGTTAGTTCTTTAATGGTACAGCTGGATGGACATTGGTTTCTACAATTACCTTCAATGCTCTGACTTTGATGATATTTTCAGGACTTTTTGTGGCATCAGAAAAGATATAATTTAAAACAATGACTAGAAACATCTGCAATGCCCAACGAATAAAATAGCAGAAGTCAAAATGATGAGCATAAAACTCACTGATTTTAATGGGATGTAAGTACGTGCTTGTTGCTTTGCTGAATGAGGGGCCCTACAGTCTTAGCTTAATGAGTTGCTTTGTAAGCTCAGAGCTAAATGGAGCTTGGAATCTTTAATGACCAATCTGTGTAAACAGCAGCTACTAAATAACATTTTAATGCCCTGATGATCTTTTAATTCAATAGACAAATGATGGGCAATTTTAGCTAGCATCATAGCATTAATACAGGAGGGAATACACACTGGAAAGAGCAAACAGACTAGGAAATCAAGGATACAAAGGATGAACAGTATTTGCTATAATGCAGATGGTCAGATCTGCTTCCCAGAAGCAAGATATCCAACATTTGTCCCAGTTCAGAACGTACCTATTTTAGCAGAATAGTGGTAAGGTGGTACCTTAATCATGATGTATGCTGGGCCAGGGTTTTAGAGCCATGTTTCCACTAATGCTAAAGGATGCAATATGAATAAAGCAGAATATTGAAAAACCATCTTGGCATGTTCACAGTGAAAAGTGAGATGCAAAGTCCCCGTCTGGTAATATCACAGCTGTGTCAGGAAGGGCTGTGCAAGTGAGGGGTAATAGAGCAAGGTCATTCTGATGGGTACAGTCAGTTACAACTTGTACTCTGCCACAAGGATTGGGTTAGATGTCAGTCAAGTAGTGAAATAAACTCTTTATGAAAAAGATGTGGTTGAAGGCATGATGAAAGCAAGGCTATATACTTACAACACATTGCAATGTCTTTAAAGAAGTGCCGACCATTTGTCTGGAAGCATACGAGCCAAGAGTACACCAAAGGTCTGCATTTAATCTGCTTATGTGCTCACAGTGGTGTGTATAATATAGCAGGCTGCAGGTGCAAGTGCTCTGTGAACCTATGCTTCTGAGACTTGGCCACAGCTCTTTTCTCTTTAAATTACATTACCATTGGATCCTACTAAAGATGTCAACTGCCTGTAGGGTCACTCAGGCTGGATCAGACACATAATAACACTTCCAGTATGTGTCGAGCTCTCCCCAAAGCTCTCCTGTTACCTGCAATACACTGGAGCTTCTCAGTTTAGGCTGCTCCTTTCCTTCCTCCCAGCCTTGTACATCCATTACTTGCCTCCTTATCCCCCTCCCCAAACTCTTTGTTCCCTGTCAGACTCTTTGGTGCCTGGCAGTGCTGTGTCACTGGGCAATGCCGCATTTGGCAGTCTCAGCAGGTTTGGTACTTTTTCTGCCAGGACTTGACCAAGTGATGTTTCCAAGCCTCATGATCTCTAGGGCTTCTCTTAATAATCTGTGTCTCAGAATTTATCATCACTTTTCCTGGTTCTCACTCAAGAACTTGGGAGGTTCAAAGACAATGTCTGCTTTCTTATTCAAAAGAAGTTCAGGAGAGAAGTGAAGTCTCTGGTGGCTTTGTATAGGTGCTTTCAGATATGCAGGGAGGTTGGGTTCAGTCTTGTCTGAACTCTGGGATGAAGTTGGTTCCCATTTCTTTTCTGATCAGGTTTTTCCTTTCTCAGGAAACACCTAAAGAGTTTTCCTAAAAAAAAAAAAAGATGTCTTATCTATAACTTTTCACACCTGGAAACAGAGCTGCAGCCCATGCCATGCTTTTGTATGTCTCCCCCCCTAAAAACATCAGTTTTTGAACTATCTAACATCTGAGACAGATTGTACTGTCACACTGGGGATAAAAACCTGTTGCTTACCTGGTGGAGGGTAGATGCAGAATGTTTTTTTCTTTCCTTTATGTGGCTGTTGATCCAGTATACATTGTTATTTACGGGTGCATTAAGGACTTTTCTTTAAGATTTGCCCGTTCATTATTTAATAGCTTTATCAAGACTAAACAAAATCCCTCTGAATCCATCCACCCCTGCAGAATAAAGCCTGCAAAGCCTTGTGCCCTGGACAAGGTGCAGAGGGACCATCATCTTGTGCTTAAGCCAGTCTTGTGGTGCAGCTACATCCATGCCCCCTCCAGCACTACTGGCCATGGCACTTCCCTGTGCCAACACCTCTCAGAAAGCAAAAGTGGTAAGCCTGTTCTGGGGGCTTCTTATCCCCAGCCTGTGTTTCCCCACTGCCCTCAGAATGACTTCATTATATTTTTGCAGGCTGATTTTTTCTGCTTATCAGATGACAGTCCAACTGGAAGTTGTTGTTGATTCAATAACATAAGTGTGAGTATGGCAGCATGGTTGGCAGGCCTCTCATTCCTCATGGGTTTATTGAGTCTGGATCTGACAAATTTACAAGGCAAGCCTCTTTGCACTGTTTTTTTGGTTTGGTTTTTTTTTGTTTGTTTGTGGTTTGTTTTATTTTTTCTGTTGTTGTTTGGGTTTATTTGTTTTGTTTATTATTATTATTATTTATTTCTGCTGCTTTTATTTCTTGCAGTAACTGAATCTTTGGGACAAGACAAAGCTCTTCTCTCCACCCTTTGGTCCATCTCTGAGCTATGGTGCCTTTTACCATGGTCTCTCCAACAGAACATACTGTAACCCAGGATTTTCACACCTCTGGACAGCTTCTGTTTACCTTTTGCTTCCTCTGTTTGACTCACTTTCTTTCTTGGGATCTCTCTCTGCTTATCTCCCAGGCTGCTGGCTCTCAAGAGGCATTTCGCTAGGGTTACAGCTGCTTGTCTCAGAACTGGCTCCTGCAAGATAGATCCCCACACATCATAAATAACCTGACCTGTAATTAGCAAGATTTTCTGTCTTCAGACTTTCAGTTCTAGTCCTGCATGCTCCATTGAATCCCCTCTTGTTTCTTCTTCACTGAATCTGAAAAAATCACTCACCTCCTCTTTGAGATTGATATGCTTGTGTGACCCCTGGGCATCAGATCCAGAAAATGGTGGTTTCCTCCAGAAAATAGCAGCTTGCTCACCTTGTCCTTATCTCCTTACTATGAGATAGAAAGAGAATGTTGTTTCATCTTTATCTCCCCCAACCCCATTGCCAGTTCTAAATGCAGACTTGCCTCTTGTTATAAAGTCTGTGTAAAGCTTTTTATCCTGTTGTCCTGGGAGGCTGAATCCCTCCAGGCTGCACCTCTTTCTTTCCCATCCTGCTTTTTCCACTTTCCAGCTGTCCCGATGCTGCTTTGCATTTTGCCAGTTTCACTTCTCTCTTCAGCAAGGGATGCACTGACTGCTGCCACCGTAGCCCCCGTACTGTGCATGGAGGGCTCCGGGACTCAACCTAAGCCTGCCCTTCATGGAGGAAACCATCTACGGGCTTGCTTCAACCACTGTTCATCACCCAACTGGGCCATACAGAACCTGAATCTTGCAACCATGGTCTCCTCATTACCTTCCCTGCAGATTTGGTTCCTCCTTATAGTTTGCAAGCACAAGGTGAATGATACTATAGCCCTGCAAAGGCTTTGGAAAGCTGTGCTGTACAAAGCAGTGGGCAGAATTATGTAGAAGGAACGTCAGTTCACTAATAGCCTCCAACTCTGATGGGCAATGTCAACAACTATATCTGACTTTTTTTTCTGCCATGTTAATCCACTTGTGTATAAATGTGTTATTACTTATATCCTAGCCTTTGGAAAGCTTTTCTTCCGAGAGCTATTCAGTCTGCCAAAACTCCTTCCCAAATTTAAGTGTTGTTTAAAATTGTTTTGTTATTATTCAAAGGCTACTTATGACAGCATAAGATAGAAGAAAAGTATGTTCTAGGTTAAAAAATATTTTATAAAACCCTCAGTAAGACATTATTTGGATGTTTTTAAATCTGTTGATATATTCCACGACAGCAGCTGTTGACAGACAAATTCCCCACCAGAAGAGAAATGACTGGGGGCTACCACATCACGTGTCCTTTGTGAATCCTGATATTGTAATGAAACGTTACTTCAAAGCTGAAATTTTGTAAAATCATATATTTGTTTTGATGTGAAGAGAACTTTAAGATCATCAAATCAAACCATTTCAGATGGAAATAGCACAGAACCATTAGAGATGTTCCAATTCCAAACTAAACTTGGATAAGAATTTTGCAGGTGCCTCTTCCAGCCTCCAGAGATGAATAAGACATCTGTGGATTTAAACAAATATTTCCATCTGACCTCCCTAGTCTATTTCTGAAGTCCATGGCACCAGAGCACCACCCCTCTGTGTCCCTGGGTCTGCAACTTGTGTCTATACAGAAACCAGCACAGCAGAAGGGGAAATCTGCCAGCACGTGGCAGAGTTATAAATACACTTATAAATATAAAAAACATGCTAAGAGGACTTAAACTACTTTTACCTGGCCACAGGTACAAAAAACCAGTATGCACAAGCAGGAACAACTGCTGCAATGGTGATAGGCCAATGCCACAATAGTACATTGTCAGAGGCCATCTGGTCTGCTCATTGTAATACAGAGAGCTGGGAGCTTTCCAGGACTTTGCATGTAACAAAATTATCAAAAAGCAGACAAGCACTGGAAGTGAAATACTGCAGGAGATTGGCCAAACTAAAAGCAAAATTAGCTGCTGTCTCTTTTGCTGTCATCAGTAGCTGAACCGAATATTTAATTAGGGGACTTAAAAATATTTTCAAACAAATATAGCAGTACATCATATATCTTCATGTCACAAATATATACAAGATTTATAAAGTATAGCAACATTTTTATAGCTCTGTAAGTCAGCGTTAGTCAGAAATCTTAGGGTACATCCAGAGGTGAGTATATTAGGTGAAACAGCACCAGTAACGATGGTAGAGAAGATCAACTTGTTACAAAGGACCAAAGATTTTTCATGCAAAACCCTGAGGTCCTTCCCTTCCTACTGAAACCCATGGCAGACAGAAATGCTGGACCTGGCCTTTCATGCCTATTATAGGGATACTGAGCCTCCCACCTCCCACTACAGCATCTCCCCAGGTCCAAGTGTCTCCTGGAACAGAAGCAGAAGGCACCCCCACTCCCTGCTTAACCCAGTTGGGTTCAACTCTGATGTTACAGTAGCTAGTTAGAGAAAAAGCAAACTTTTTATTTTTAAGGGCTGTACATAGCCAGGGATATTTTATTTTTGAACTTGGTTCTCATTTTCCAGAAAGCCATATGGGCTTTTTTGCACTCTAAGCAGCTTTATTTAATATGGAAAGTAGAATATCTTTTAAAACAGAAACCAGCTGTGTAGTTTATGGGTATCATCATACGGCTCTGCTTTTTGTTTCCTTACTTAACTGGAGTTTGGGGTTTCCAAGTTGCCAAGCTGCTAACACTAGTCAACGGAGTTTATTAGAGACAGTGTTTGTGGAACAATAACATTTTATATAGTCTGTCACTGTCTAGTACCTTAGATGAGTTACACATTTCTGTTCTCTATTTTTGCCCTGATTTTTTTTTTTGTACTTCATATCCCATTTTCAGCTGTGGACACCAAAGAGCAAAATCAAAGACATGATCTTGTGCTTATGCCTGAAATCTGCAAAGTGTTTCCTGACCAAAATGACCCAAAGGTCTGAACAGAATCAGGCCTCCAAGGGTTAATCCCTCAGTGCTTTTGGCTGAGCTTAGACATCAGGAAGGGATTGGATGGCAGATGAAATACCTCCCCAGGAGATCTCTTCCAGGAGAGGGGCCCCTTTGCCCCATTGTAAAAGATAGTATGTCCATCAAAAGGTTGTCCCACAGCACCGGTGTAGACTGGGGTGGGTGTGAGACTGAGAGAAGTGTGGACCCTCCTGCAGTGATGTTCTCCCCTCCCAAAGACCCTGCTCACCCACTGTCTGGAGCTTTGCAGAGTCACAGCATTAGGAGAAAACACTTGCAGTCTAGGATGTCTCTGGAAGTTGCTCTCAGAGGGGTATTTGCATTTGGCTCTGATAGGCATCAAATTCAAACTCAGCTAGATGGCCAGAAGGGAGCACAGGTTCTGCTCAGCCCTTTAGTGGCTAAACTGTATGTGTGAAGCACAAGCATGACTTAAAGCCCTTGAAATGCTAGAGGACACATGAAGCGAGTGTCTTTCATAGCAGCACATTTCCCCATTTCTTCCTTGTGCTCTGCAAATATTGCGAGTCAGCTCTGGTAGATAACTTTATCTTGTTATCTGTTGCTCTTCTTCCTCTAATCACAAAAGATTCATGCACTGCCAACTTTAAACAGCAGGCTTGCTTTTAATAGCACATTAGTAACTTCAGATGTCATTAGTGCTCCCTTTCACCAGGATTCCCCTAGGTATTGGAGGAACTAAGCTTTTAAACAAACGCTCTGTGGGTGCAGTGTACAGCCGGCATGCAGAACAGGGGTTACACCGAGTTCCTTCCCTGCTCAGGAATTATGGCTTGCTTGACTACTGCTAACTCAGCTCTGAAGAAGGTGATTTATCTTCATGGTTCATAAAAATACTTCTTAAGAAATTTCCCTTTTCCTGCCCCCCTTTAGAACAGCCAGATTGCAGTATGTCTCAGATTTAAAAACAAATATGGCCTGGAAAAAAATGTCTTTGAATTTCCCCCACTCCTACCTTCTACTATGCACAATGGCTTCACTCCCAGCTTTAAATTAGATGAGTGCTATGTTAGCAATATACTTCACATACAGACTGAGAGCAAGACATAAATAATACCAGCAAATGGGCTCAGCTGACATTTGTTTGCCAAGTATTAGCTGTTGCTAGAAGGTAAATTTGATTCCCTGTTTTAAGAGGTCCTTGCCAACAGAATAAAGTTTTGGTGCTTTCTTTTCTTATTATCTTTAAAAATTAGAAAAATTACTTGCACCATAAGGAACTCATGAAATTTGTTAATGTTTGTTAGTTTTCTCAGCATATGCATTTCAGTGTAACACTGATGCATGACTCCTGTGCACTGTGTCTCTTGTCTAAAGGAGCACTTACTCTATATCTTCGTGCAGGAGTGTAGCGTGTGTCCCTGGGTGCTCTATTACTTTTGTATACAGCTATTTTGTAGTTTTTCCTTAAATAACTGCAGTACACAGAATCCATAACTAGGCACTGTAGGGAGAGAGAGAACAAAAAAAAATTACATCTGTCCCAAAGATATGAATGACAGCTTTTTTTTTTTTCTCCTAAAAGGTCAGAATAAGGTTCTGATCCTTCCAAAAAACGTGTATGTCTAACACAATGTTGTGAATGATCCAGTGAAGTCAATAAAGACAGTAACCATGCAAAAATTGGAACATATGAGTGCACTTTTGCAAGTCTGGGGAATGAGGAAAAGCAAATTCATCCCCCTGGGTTTTAGAAATCAGATAGTGTACATATTAATAATGTGCAATACCCAGCACGGTGCACGGAAAGCTATAAAAACGTGAACCATTGGAGACGGGTTCCTATGTACAGAATTCCCTTGCTCTCAGAGGTATATCCATTGATATCTACACACAAATCAACCGTAACAATAAGAATTTGTTTGGCACAAGCTTCCAGCAACTAATGGATAACACAGACCAAAAATGCTTCTCTTGCCTTTTGTTAACTCTGGAATGCTGTTTGTCACTGGAGACGTCCACAGCAGAAACATACCCTGAGGCTAAACTGGGAGGGTAGCTAGAGCTAACCCATCTTTGTCTACAGAAACCTTCCAGCCTCATAAATGTGTTTTACAGATGTCCAGTGGTAATTTTCTCAGCCCAGAATAATACACTTAATAGAACGAAGACGGTGCTGGGTTTAATGCGCAGCCAGAGAGCTGCTTGCCACCACCACCTGCAGCTAGAGCAGACACTGGAGAACATTTGACAGCCAAGGGGCCCAATTCCACTCTTGCTGGCATGAGATGGTGCCAGCTCCACCTTTCCCATGGAATCAGGCATTGTCTAGCATGAAGGGGTGGATCCTGCTTTTGGTCCTGGGGCTCAAGTGCTGCTGCCAGAGCTATGGCCCCTTGTGTTCCACTTTTGGAGCAAATGGAGCCTGGAACATCATGCTTGAAGCAAAGAATATGGCAAAAATTTAGACATAGCTGCACCAGAAGCTAGGGAATCAGAAACATCCTTCCTTGCATATCTGTCTCACAGTGCAGCTCTAGTTGACAGACAAGTTTGAGCCCTGTTGTTCTTCCAGCACCGGCATGTGAGTTCTGCTAGAATCTGGCACTCAGCTTAGAAAGGGAAATTACTAGTCCTTTCCTGAAAGTCAATTACTGCTGGTTCAAACCCAGGTAAACTGGAGAAGGTCTGCCAAGAGGCCATGAGCACATTCAAGGCCAAGTTCCTACAGGTGTCCATGCAGTTACAGTAAATTCTGAGTTGCCATACTGTATGTCAAGGAACACGTGCACCAGCTGGAGGGAGTAAAATCAGTATTAAGGAAGCTATAAAATCATTTCCATTTCCTAAAAAGATGGAGTGTAATTTGTAAAAACATCCTTGATATCAGTTGGAATAAAAGACATTTTAGATACATGCTTGGGAAGTTGGATGACTGTCTTAACTTCCTTCCCCTAAGCTTTTGGGGTGATTTGCAACATCCATCTAGTAAAGGATCCAGAGTCATTTGGAGTGGGAAAAAAAGACCTATTGCAAAATTAGAGAAATTACTGAGCTTGCCAAAACTAACAAATGGACTCAGAGCAAAACTGCTCCTCACTGGAATGAGAGATCAGACTTCTGTTTAGCAAGACACTTGGTACCAGTTTGTGCAGGACTTGATGACAGCAAATGCAAAGAGGCCCCAAGTTCTGCTTAATAAAGGAATTGACTTAGAAACCCACCCTTCACCAGCTGAGCCAAAGTCCAGGGGCCTCTGCAGGAAGGAGATAATAACAAACAACAATTTAGAAAGGAAAAAGGAACAGCTCAATGGGCAAAACTTGCTCTGCCAGGACATGACCCTGCTCGCCCACGGAGATCTCTCCCATTGTCCCCAGTGGGGCAGGTCTCTTGTTCATGGTTCCAGGGTGACAAATCAGTGATGGTAACCTTAATGGCTCCTAAGAATATCCTACCATTGGCAATCCGTATTTCCTTTGCCAATGCCTATTCAAAGCATTGCTGAGCAAGGTTTTCCATCCTTAGGTTCTCTTGCATTGTCCCTAAAGCATGCACTCAAAAATAATTGGTGCTTTTTAGCCTGAAGATATTTTCTGCATCCCAGTTTAATAGGTTGCTCTTTCTTTAGTCTCCATATTAATCATTCCCTTATCAACTTTTGCAGCAATTCAATAGGAGATTTCCAGTGTCTGGGATTTTTCTTGATGAACTGTATTTGCAATAATGTTTCCCTTTCTATTTTTCATGGTAATTACATTAAGTTGAAATTTAAACAATGGCTTTTAATGTATAACATGTTATTTTTTGATACAAAGATGACAGCAGTAATGCAACCCTGGTCACTGTTAGTATTTCACAACAGCCAGGCATTTAGGATCAACTGATTTTCTTAAAAAAATAAAATCACAAGAAGGAACAAAATATGAGGGAAATTTTCTATTTAGCTTTTTGAATATAGAGCCTTGAAGATCATGTTTAAACCCAAGATGAATCCAACCATGAAGAACAAAAATTGTATACTGAAAAAGAGAAGTTGAGGTTTTTAGGCAAGCACGAACATCTTAAGAAACTTGAAGTTATGGGCAGAACAGCAATAAAGTGGAATGTTAACAACACTGTTGTAATAACACTGCAGGAATCATTAGTTTATAACAGAGTTTATTCCAACCTTATTTGAAAAAGATTCAATGACAGAATACCTATAGCTATGCATTTCTGAAAGAGCTACAGGAGTTTCTCCAAGAAACTTATCTACAAGAGCATTTCCCCCATATACCCTTATCAGGCTAAATAAATTTATCCAATGTACTGCGCATGGAACAGGCATATGAGCCCGAGGTGAATAAGGGTATCTGAGCAATCAGAGGGTTTCTGCCCCAATGCATATCTCAATTAGCTACAAACCTCAATGCACTGCAGTCTGTAGTCATAATTGATGGAAAGCTTGAGTGGTCTAGCAGGAAATTGTGTTGCCTTACAGGATGACACCATGAAAACACTATTAAAGTCCGAGAGACAATATTAGAATATGTATTTGAACATCTTTCAACAAAGCTGGTGTTTATACTGCTGCTAAGCCTATTATTGTATTGAGTTCCACCAGTGATACATCTAGACTGCAAGATGTCAGTTCGTCAAAAGACTCTGTCAGAACGTATTGAAGCTGATGAGATTTTCCTTATGAAAGGTTTCTGAGCTCCTGACCAGTACTTCTCAGCAAAGGCCCTGAGAGGCTCACCACAGAGTAAGAAATTGCCTATTTCTTGAGCAGCTGGTCAGGAATGTGGAAGAGTCAATTCAAGAGCCTGCATCATGACTCAGAGCAAGCTGCACCTCCCAAAGCCCACACAACTGGCCTTGCCCTCAGACTATTATTCCTAAATAGGCCTCATTATTTTTTTTTTTTCCTTCCTTCCCCCCCCCCCCCCCGGACACTTTCCGGAGGGCTTTGGTTTGTGTTTTTGCGGGAACACAAAGACTA
>JANIJG010001334.1:18584-50888 GCA_024611175.1 Megaceryle torquata | reverse complement strand
CATGATTCTAGGGGGGGGTGTTGAGCCCTTTTTTTTGCCCCCCCCCCCCCCCCCCCCAAACACCACATACACTACTGATGAAAAATCTACCTAAAATTTCTGAACCATGGTTTACATGCCCCATTCAGCAGCAGAGGAGCAGGACTTTCAGCATGATGGTCTTTAAAATTCAGCTACTCCCACTGACATATTCACAATCCTTTCTGTTGCTTCCTAGGTGTACATGCAGTAATTACAGCAGTAAAAGAGTAGAGTCCTGTCTGCATAAATCTGGCTTGAGCAACAATATCAAAGATAAAAAAAACACAAATTGCAAGTCCTTAACAAAAGAGTTCAGCATCCCTTGCATTAAAAGAAAATCCTTGAGATCCAGAGTACTGATCATAAAGGTAAGTATTTCTCTTTGAGCAGGAAAGGTGCCTTTGCTGAGCTCTGGGCTGATATTGAATATATGTTGCCTCAGACCAGGGTAATATCTGTTTATAAGGTCTGATGGAGAGGGGTGTAAGCAGCTTTCCAATTTTGGGATAAACAGCTGCAAACAAAACAGAAGAAAAAACACTTTTGTTTTGGTTTTGACTAATTTGTATTTGCTAAGAGCATTGGGTTTGTTCCTGTTGTTGCAGCTGTAAATTTCAAGACAGCTGCAAGGTAAAACTGAAACTGTACAAGCAATTAGCCCATGGTAATGTCTAATCACTGCTGGCATTTAAAAAAATGTGAAACAGCAGGGATGTTTAACTTTGAAAACCAACTACTGCACAGATGCAGGAACTATGTTTGTTAAGGAAGTTTTCCTTGGCATATCAATGTGAATTTTAAAAATTGGCTCAAAAAAATGGTGACAAAGACCACAGAACTGTAGAATGAGATATTATAGTTCATGACATCAACATTTGATTATAATTCCTAGGAAACTTATTCACACAAATCAAATTATTTCCAAGGGCCAGTCTCCACCAGTTCAGTTAGAAAGTAATTATTTTCATCTGTCTTTAGTATGCCTCAAGTTCATGTTCTTCTTAGCCATTGAAGATTGCAGGTGTGATCCTGCATCCTTTTTACAGGGTCTGTGTGTGAGCAGGGGCCACCCCAGCAAAAAAAAAAAAAAAAGTCATGACATAGTCCCACCCAGCAATCTGTGCTAAACCGTGCAGCATGCAAGAGCCTCGAGAGGGTTTGTCTACCAGAACCTATAGTGAGAAGTTGAAATGCATTAAAAATAACCGTAAAAGTAATGTCTGAAATCAGGGTTCACCTTGCTGGGGAGGTTCTGGGACCCCGCCAGACAGGGCATTAGAGCCTCTCCTGACTGCCAAGCTCTGACCCTTTGGCTGCAGGGAGCAGTTCAGGACAAAACACTGTTTTATTTTCATGCATTTGGTGCGTTGTAACTGATGTGCAACTGCCTATTGAGCAGTGAGGTTGGTGCTGACCTCACCACATGAAAGAGCTCTCCCTGATGTATGAGGATGCTGCTATTGTTTTTCCTTGAAAAATAATGTCTGTGGTATATTGCTGTCTCCAGAAATGCATCTCTTGGAGAGATGTGTTCTGGGATCCAGAGGTACAGCTGTTGATTCCACATTTCTCAAAATTAGCTGTTAGCTTGACTGCTCAAAAATGTTGGAAGAGCTCAGAATTTTCTAACTACAGACCTAGAAAAAACAGGCATTATTATTCAGGGGGTACATAAGACACAAACAAACATGCAGAACACAAGGAACGTCTGTGTCACCATGGCAGTGGCACAAGAAGGAGCTTTAAGAAGAGGGACCTGCCAGTCCTTTCTACTTCTGATCCAACCCAATTCCAGCACTGATCTGTGTCAGAACATGTCACCTTACATAGCATGCTAAATCCATTCTAGCTTTTTTCTTTCTTTTTTTTTTTTTTTTTTTTTTTTTTTTTTTTTTTTTTTTTTTTTTTTAAAGAGAATCCTGTATTGATTTAAATCAGTGTAGTTTAACCAGATCAGTGGGGGTATAACAGCATGTGTCTGCACCCATTGCCAGCTGTACATTTTCATATGAAGCAAGAAAAAAAATGGCACATACATAGCCAGCTAAAACTGTATTAGGAAATAAAGAAGCAGTTAAATAGACTCTGCAAATCTCCCACTTGCTTACTGTCTGCCCCAGAGCAGCATCCATAGAAAGGCAAAATAATGTGAGTCTAGGAGCACTAAGCAAAGCCACCCTTGGTCTGAGAGAGTGAGAGAAAACCATCTGCACCAAGGAGGACCAACACATACAAATGCTGACAGTAAGGAAACAATCAGTACAACTCACTCAAAGTTTGCCTCTTCCACAGAAAGGGTCCCCACCTACCTACCTGTTGAACTCCCTGCAGACCACTTACAAAGAGAGGACTAGAGGACAGGATCTCTGCAGTCCAAGCTGCCTCTTAGGAGCCTCATCAGCCAGCAAAGGGCAGAGGCTGAAGGATCAGTGCTTTTAAGGAGCTTCACATGACCAGCTCATACTCCTAGTGCTCCACCACAGGTGGGTGAGCTGTGGATAGTTCCCCTCTAGTAATGCTGGCTAAGAGCTGGACTACATCGTTTGAGCAGGTGAAACCTCTCAGTAATGGGATGCAGCTTGGATTAGTATCTGTAGGGAGTAGTCTAGACACAGATGGTCTTTTCTAGTGAACAAACAAGGTAACATCTCAGTGTCACTCTATGATCCCAAGCAGAAGGTGTTTCCAAATGAGCTTTTGGATCCCTTCCAGCCCTATCAGACACAAGAGATGCACAGGGCAAGGAGCTGCCATCCCTTCTGCACGCCAGGTGAGCAGGGTCAGCCATGCGCACTCTTCCTTCCCGGCAACAGATGCTGGTGGATATTGGTTTGCAAATCCGCTCACGCACTGAATGCATGTCCCAGGAGAAAAGCATGGACATATGTAAAATATTCCCAGGTGGGAACTGGCCAGTGGCTGGGACACGAGCTGCTCTCAGAGCCAACAAGCAGTCAAGCAAGCGGGTGGGTGGATGAGATCCATGCACAATAACTAACAGTCTGAGGAAAATAAAAAGTTCCTGGGTTGTCACAGATTGCTTCCTCATAACCAGTATGGGTCATTTCTTGATCTTATTACAAAATTTAATTAAAATACCTTGATTTTTTTTTTTCCCATTTTACGGCTTTTGTTTCTGCCTTCTGGGATTTTTTGGCTCAGTCTTCTTTTATTTTATTCTTTTTAATTACATATTTCTGCCCTTCTCCGTAAACTGTCATACTTTTTTATGACACAGTAAAGCTGAAAGTAGGCTCCAACCCATGTATGTTATGCCTTTGTTAGCAAAATAAAACTGGAACAGCATCTTACCAAAAAAATGTATAAGGGGCCACTGTGTGTATAGTATTAACTTTCTTTAATCCATAGCTGGGCACTTTTTCAAGGCTGAGAAAAAGAGATGAGACACAAATACTTTTAACATAATCCTCCAACATCACATAAATCACAAAAAGAAAAGCCAGCTCCCACAAACACCAACCTGAAAATGTACGTAGGTAAATCTGGTGGTTCTACAAATCTGATGGGGTTTTGCTGAGCAAGTCAAATATGCAGGTTCAAGGTTGGCTGAGCATCAGTATTATGTTCCAGTCTACCGCTACTGTCATACATTTAATCTCCAGTAATTAAACTTCTAAATGAATCCATTTCACAAAAGCCACAGTGCATAGAGTGAATCGGTGAGTAAATTTTCATAACCTCAGAACCAACCCCAGGTGGGGGTGGAGCCGCGCTACGTGCAACAGGCTATGGAACAGATAGAGATGTAACTGTCAAAATAAAGACAAAACTAAAAGGAAAAATACAAAGAACTGCCTTGGCTCAAGGTTTTCAAGTTCTTTCCTGTTACTAAAAAAATTTCTCTAAACACACACAGCATATTATTTGGCTGCAGCCCCTGATTAGAAAAAAGCAAAAAAGTATGAGAAAGCTGATTAGAAACTTCTGATTAGAGGGAAAAAAATATCACTGATAACATGTGGGTGCAAACTGAGAATTCACAGCATAGTAGACATGGAGAGAGAAGTCTGTCACCTGGATTGCTTGCTTTGGTGAAACAAAATGAGTTTTACCGTGGACAAATTCCATGCAGACATCTTGGTTCAGGTACTGGATGTCATACAACTCTAGAGGGATGCTACACAAAAGGGGGCTTGCAGTTTCTCAAGAACCCACTGCCAGAAGGGCACAGCCTTTCCTGGGTATGTAGAAGTAGGGAGGACAGTGCTGTGATGCCATGGACAATGCTGGTGTTTGACTTTTGAAGGCTGTAGAAAGGCAGGAGGTGTTCTACTGAAGAGGAGGGTGCAGTGACCTGAGTGCTAGGGAAGTGCTTGCTAGGCACGCACTTAGAGAGCTTGTTCTTTTGAAGAAGATTTAGAAATGCTTGGACTATAGGGCAGAAGAAGCTTTGGGGAGAAAATACCAGGCATGTAAAAACTATCTAATAATGAGGGAAGACAGCAAGAATGACTGGCTAGGGACTGAAGCCAGACAAATTCAGAAGAGAAATAAGGCATTGCATTTTCAGAGTGAGGAGGATTAACCTTTGAAATGAACTACCCAATGAAGTGATGGATCATCTGTCTCCTGGTATCTTTAAATCCAGACTGGATGCCTTCTTGGAAGACATGTGCAAGCCAAATACAGGTTTCTTACTTCACACAGGGATAGGTGGGTGAGGTTGAACAGCCTGAGATATGAGTGGGTTAGTGTGCATAATCTAACCAGTTCCCTCTAGTCTTTAAACTTAATGTGTGACTCAATGAAATATTTTATGATCACTGTGATTCTGTGATGTCCCCATGTCTCTGGATTGCTGCTTGATACAAGTAATTTTGAATCACCCCATGCCCAAGAGGCACTCCCACTGACATCCATGGCACTGCCAGCAGAAGAAGCTCCTGTGCCACACGGACAACCACAGCTCTGTCTGGGCCTAAGTGATCATAAAATTACTCAGTTTGCTTCTCTGCAGGACAGGAAGAGCTAATGCATCATATTGTTCATCACAGCTATGAGCTAACGGGTCCTTACTTTCTGCCTCTACCAGCCTCAGAAATACAGAGTAGAACATTAAAATGCTTTTCAGAGGTTAAAACATGTTACTTTTAAAAGAGAAACATTCTGTCCCCCTTAAAGACCATGTCCTAAATCTGTCAGACCCCCGTGAGCACCTGCAGACAGACCTCCCTCCTGCATAGGTGTTAACTTCCTTTAGCCTTCCCTGTTAAGATGAAAATTCATCCAGATCAAAACTTGTAAGAATTTCTGGTAAATTCAAGCAAAATTTAAATTCCATTAGAAGAATAATAGAAGAGGCTAATAAAAATCCTAGAAATCCCACCAACTTTATAAAGCCCAGCCTGTGCATGCTCCAAAGGGTTGACCCATCTCCAGTGAGGCTGGCAGGGTCCCCAGACAGTAGGACCTCTAGGCTGGCTCTGGGGCAGAAAGAGGAATACTTTCATCAGTGATGCAGAATGGCAGACTGAAAAATTTCCTCTCAAATGTCCAGAAAATCAGCAACACATGGCAAGCAATGCCACATAGTACTACCCCCCCACACACCCATGTTTCACTTCAATTTTTATCCATTCCATGTGTTGCTTTCTTGCCATTTAGAAACTTAGCTCTCATTTATCAGCGTTTTCACATTTCACTTCTGGACACTGCTATCCATGCATTATCCATCCTTTTTATCTTGCTGTTTGAACTGTGTTCTGCAGCTCTGGTTCAGTTTTACCATTCATTCATCAGCATGAAGTTAAACAATTACTAAACAACTTGGGTAGCTGGCAAGTAGAGAGGAAGCCAGATCCATTTCTGCCCAGAGGGAAGAAAGATTTTATACAATAGCATGGTCTTTGTTTTGCATCTCATGGGTGATGCTATTGATGTGAAGGTTGTATCACATTATGTGCCAAACCACTTGAGCTAGTTTCAGATTGCAGTTCCCCTTGGGGTATTTCCACTCAATATATAGGATAACCAGCTCTGCTCTCTGTCCACTCCTAGCCTGGACAGTGCTTACTCAGCTCCCCAAATCTTGGCAAGCTGAAGCGGGAAAGCAGAGCTGCACTTTTCCCTAGTTATTACCATTTTATCAATGATCACTCCCCTTAATGCTATGGAGCACATGGCAAAACAATGAGCGAATTGCGTGTTTTCCTGCAGTGAGCAGAAAGCAGATAATTGACTGTAAACCACAGTGCCCTGTACATGTCAATACATTCTGCTTGCATCTGCGGAATGGTCGTACTTTTTTTTGGCTTCAATTCACGACCACAAAACTGCTGATTACCTTCCTGAAAAAAAATGGACTTTGGGTGCCTGACAGAGATGCAGCTCTGTTTCCCACATATCAGGAATATCAGGATTCAGGGATCTGACCTGGGTCACGTTTTATTGTTTTGTTTTCAGCATTATCTCAGCATTTCCCACTACTAGGAAATACATTAGAAATAGCAGTGATCTTAGCTTTCTTTCGTAGACCTCTATGTTTCCCCCCACCAAGATTTATTTTCCACTGTAATTGTTATTTTGCATTATAATTGTAATTTTGTATTATAATCTATATTTCATGATGTGACCTCACAATTTTCTTTCCTGTGCTAATGTGAAATATCAAAGAGGGTTTTTTTGCAGAGCTTGATACCTAGTGGAAAGACTACTATTGGATGGCTTGGACTGAGCCATAACACCAGAAACTAAATATGAAAAGGGGCCAGTCTGCTAACAACCACCCCACGGGCACGTCCGAGGAGCCACAGCTCAGAAAGCAGGATGTGTGATCTGGCCTGGGGATGCTGTCCAGACCTCGTGCTTCTAAGGAGATGGGAACAAGGTTCGCAGGGAGGAGTTCAGGATTTTGTTGATTTAACCCTCTCAAGCTGTTTAAAAATAACATTTCCTGTGCTTAAATCATATCTCTGCTATTCCAGTGTCCCTTGGTTTTTTTATATAATATTTTTTCTTTTCCTTTTTGTTGTTGTTGTTGTTTTGGGTTTTTGGGGGTTTTGGAGGCTTAATAAGCTCTCACAAAATGACTGGAAGCATGTAACTACTCTAGCAAGAAGTTTTGGGTTTAAGGAACTGGACCTTGAGGCTTTTCTACCCAGGAAAAATGTCAGACAGAGAATTTTGCCTTGAAGACTACCCAGGAGATACAGAGATGGTTGCAGTGTCAATGATTAGACCCAGTTTCTTCAGAACAAGGTGTTGGAGCGGCTAAGCACTGCTGGAGACAATCAGCTTTTCAGATGAGGACCTGGTCACAGAATATTAATGTTAAACAAATGTCACATGCACTAGGGCAAGTCTATAAATTTTATTGTAGCACCCTGAGCCTGGAAATTTAAGAGGTCATAAGGAAAATGCCTTAAATTTTGAGCCTGTTACCAGAGGGCTGACTCAAAATTCTCTGTAAAGAACCTGAATGCACTGAGAAATCTATGATCTAAACTCTATGGGCTGACTTAATGATGATCAAAATCAAAACTGTCTTTTTCATTTAAAAAGTACACGTGAAGTGCTCATCTCAGTGCTAGAGGCTCAGGTTCAATTTCTGTTTCTGCTTATTACAGGCTTTTTTTTGGGCTCCTTCCTGTTGGAACTGCTTAATTTGTATAAACAGTGAAGCATTCACCAGATTAGGGCTCCTATCAGTATAATCTGTTTGTCAGCACAACAGCTGGAAGATGGAAATTCCCATGCAGGTCCCAAACCAGGTGCATTTTGGAGAAGTGTCACAGGTCTGGGTGCCCATGTCCTGCATCATCCCCCTGGCACTCACTCTGCCTTTCTGAGACAAAAATCCATCCCCGGGAACCTCTTCCCATCAAAGAATTATTGAGTCCAGCACCTTTCCATCAGCCAGTGTTGCACAATGAAGTGCTGGTACTGGGGATGTTTCTCACGAGCTCTAGTCAAAGTCAGCAGAAAAGTGATGGTAATTTCATCTTGTTTTATGTGCAAGTTCAAAGGAATTTTGGACTTAGATTATCTGCTAAAAGTGGATGTGTCCAACATTTGTTAGCAGTAAGACAGTATTGCTTATCCGAAAATGCTACCAAATAAGCTTATTTTGTTTTCTTGTCTAATCCAGTATATTTCTAGTGTTTATTTTTATTTTAGAAAAGAAACAATAGAGGAAAGTTCACCAAATGAAATGTTTGCCAATGTTTTCACAGAAATATTTGCCACTGGAGGTCAGCTCCACATTTCCAACAGTAATTTAATAACCTAAATCTATCATATTGAAAATCCCTTTGGACTCTTAGCAAACTAGAGAGACATTCATAGGTCACTTTTAAAAAAATCAGCATACACTTTGAAGATTACTCCAGTATCCACTCTGTGCTATACATTCTTGTTCGACAAATTGTCCCTGAATCTACTTATTTCTATGTATTATTTTTTGCAGCATTATGAGAAAGCATTGGTTTATCTAGCTATCTGCACTGGTGTTTGGCAGAGCATAGCAAAACTGATTGAGAAAACAAATAAATTGGAAGCTACCTAGGAAAGATTCCTTTACTCAAACTTGTTTAGTGTAACTATACAATTTAAAACCACCCAAAAATCAAGACAGGTGCTATCAATGATTTAAGTCAGTCCCCCAGCTCAGCCTGCCTGAAATGGTGATCTATGCATTATTTGGATGGTTTTTTTCAATGCACATGCTTTTCTTTTCTTTAAAATCAGAAGTGTAGACTTCACCCAGGCATTCTCAAAAAAATGACATAAACTTCAGTCAAAACCCCTTTTCAAGTCAATGTAGGCTGGATTCATCAAACTACTACACTGTCCAGCAGGCAGGCAGAAACCGAGTGCAATCACAGTATTCTGCCTGGAAACACCCAAATCCAAGTGGGGTTTTTTTTGTCAGTCCAGGGTCCTGGCAAATTGGGGTGATGCTGGGGCTGGGCACAGCACGATGCATCCCACTGCCTGTGCTACCACCTGCACTGGCACTGCAGAGCAGCACCACTGGCTTGGTGCTCGGGGTAAATTCATTTTGTAATCTGCTTCAACAAAACCAGGCTTAACCCACCTAGTGGTGGAGGCTTCAGGCCAGGCTGGAAATGCTGTATCAATTGAATGCCATGCAGAAGCGAGCATGCTGCACATGGAGCAAAACAGGGCTTTGGGCAATTGAGGTACATCCTTCCTTCCAGGCATCAGCTGCCTGCCTGAAGGTACAGGCAATCTGTCTGAGACAATAGAAAGAGCAAATTCAAGCAAGCAGATGAATCATATCTTTTTAAGCAGCACTCAGGGTTTGCTTTGTGATGAGGTTTTCGGCAAACAGCCCTACACTGTGGGAGTTTTCCTTTCCTCCTGGCCGGGCAGACTGTCCCCAGCTTGCTGAGCCTCAAAGAGCAGCAAAACTTCCACCTCCATCCTTGATGCTGCAGCGGAGAGACCAGGGCTGCAGGCCAGCTCTCACTGAGTGACCTGGAAAGAGCACGAGTGAGGAAAACCCTGACCTAACCCTTTTTGTTGTTTGATCAGAGTATCCGGGCAGGAGTCAGCTGCTGTCCATCCTCCCTCATACCTGCAGCATGAGTAAGAGTCACCATTAATTTTCTTGCCTTATCTTAGAGAAACACACATGCTCATGCACATCTAATACATATTTCTCTTAGACCAGAGAAAGCTAACATTTTTTTCTTGTTTTAAGAAAAGAGTACACCCTCTAAAAAAGCTCCTTGAATTGCTCTGGCTATATGCAGATGATTTCAGATGAAATGCCTGCAGGCTCTCGTTGGAATAACCTTAATGAAACAAGAGTCCAGGAATCCTTCTGCTGCCTCAGGAAACATGTCCTGCAGCGAAAGGAAAACCCACCACCTTCAGATGTTGCCTGATGGGTGCACAGTGGTCTGGTCCTTTCTCACCAGCTGTGCTGGGTGAGCTGTACCATGTCCAACCCAGGCAAAGCTGTCTTTGCTGCTGAGGTTATGCTTCTCAAAGAGGCGAGCACAAGGCGAATTTCTCTGGGGGAAGAATGGAAAGTGTTTGTGTCCCTGCATAGTCTCTGGAAGCATATGAATGTTTCTGCATGCTTTGAGGGCCTGGCTCCACAAAATATTTAGGCACATGTGTAACCAGAAGTGACGTCCAACAGAGTCCTGCAGAGACAGACACTTCCAGCCTTCCAGCTCCAGCAGGATCCAAACAGTTTTGCACAACGTTTAATTTTTTTTTTTTTTTTTTTTTTTTTTTTTTTTTTTTTTTGTTCAAGCCACTAAAATAGCCTTCATTTTGACAGGTCCCTGCCCATGTAGCAGCTGAATGAAACCACTTTGAAGTATAGCAGCTTCTACTCCTCACAAGGAGAAATATCCATAACACAAGCTAAGAGATCCTGCACTGCTGAACACTACCAGGTTACTAATGTGAAAAACAGAATTAATTCAATGCCAAAAAGTTGTGAGAAAGTTTGAGCAAAAGCAACATCAATTACAAGGACTGTCTCATATCACAGCTATTTTACAGCAATTCCACTTTATATTCCTTGGCCAGCACAGCTTATTGAATAATTAATTAGCCAGATGACACACAATCAGATTAAAAAGCCTTGAATGTGAATGAATATCAGTTTCCCAATTCTGAAAGGAATTTAATCATGGAAACTTCCACCTACTGTCCAGTTTATCATATTCTGGAGAGAGTTGAAAAACAGTGATATCCATGAGATCATCTTCATGGTGCTTTTTCCAGTACTGAAGGAAACCTGAGATGTTGCCTCACAGGGGAACTTGGTCACAGGACATAGCTCCTAAAGATTTGGGAGGAAAACCACCCTTTCCTCATCTCCGTGTAAAGTATCTTTTTCTGACCAGGATTCATACATCATTAGAACAGACACATCATTAAACCAGACACTTAATTAAAATTGGAAACACATTTAAAAATGAAAATGTGGGATAATTTACTAGAACTATACAAAGAAGAAATAAATTACTATCTTAGTAGAAGAAATATTTTTTTCACCTAATAGTATCTAATATGCATGGCATCGTAAACAGTGCTTTGTGTTATATAAAGACACTGTGTTTCTCAGCATAGAAACCATTTAATTGCGATAATGACTCACATTTCAGCTGCAAAGCTAGACATGTATGTTTTCTGAATGTGCCAAATAGGCAAGATACCAACTAGCCTTGGTGTATTTAGAAGAATGTGCTTAAACCACATGTCAAAGTGAACTATTGGTTGAGGGGTGATTTTATTTGTTGGATTTTTTTTTAAGCATCCTAGTGTTTGCTCAGAGTCCTAATGCATATTAAAAAGAAAGTATATGAAAAAGTGTTTGTGATTCATCTATAAAATTAGTTTACCCACCATCTGAAAAGATGCTGGAAACTTTAAAGAGTGTTAAAGTGTGACTGTGTTCACATATATTTTCCTTTTCCTGGTTTTAAATCCAAACTGTGCCTAAACAAGTGACAGATTTAATGATATGAGCTTTAAAGTGAAACCACAAAAGATCCTCCATTTTTTAGGGAAAGCCAGCACATGGAAGAGCTGTACAGGGGCAGCTTGTGATCTGCCGTAACTCAAGCTTTGTATCAAGTGGACTCAACACAGATGAACAGTCAATAGAAAATATGGAGGAACTCCACTTCCCAGCCAAGGCTATAATCACTATATGCAAAAACATTAAGCCAGGTAAACTCAATCTTTCCTTGCTAAATTTGCATTTTCTATATGTAAAGGATCGTTCACTTTATTCACTCAACTATATCACAGCTGATAAACATACTTTTTCCTTCTTGGGACTTTTTTAAAGAACCTACGGAATTAAAGCCCAAACCCATGAACTGCAGTGCCAGTGTGAGGGAGGTGGTGGGAAAAGGGTAGTGGGAAGAGGATCACCCCCTTACAGCAGCCCAAGCTTGTGCCAGATTAGTGAATACATTACCATGGCCTGATGCAAACAGAGAAGAAATTTCCTGTCTTGGCTTACATGGCAGGGGATGGGGGATTTGATGGGTAAATGAGGGGAGGATAAAAGGGTAAAGGCCCTAAGTACACATAACAGCAAGTCTGTGAGTAATGAGCCCAAGTTAGTATTGTTCCTGGAGACCCACACTTCCAATTAATTACTTTAAAAGGACTGATTTGCACATTTGTTGTAAGTACACCCTGGGATTGCCCTGTGAAACAGAAATATCTTGTCTTCCAGCCATTCCTGGGAATAAACACACTGGGCTTCAGATGGGTGTTAGCTGGTGATGGATCTGTGCACACCTACCAGCTGCATCTCTTCACATGGGATCTGCTCCTGTTAAACACAAGGCAGTGATGCTGTCATTACGAACCGTGGGCCAGCAAAGGCAGTGTGAGGGTCTCCTGCTTCCCCATTGCTTGTCCCTGTAAGAGCAGCCTGCATTAGAAAATCTGTTAACCCAATTGCTGCCTATTAACCTAGTGCCCCAAACACAGAGGCAGGGTAATCCTTGCAAGGAGTCTTAACAGGCTTTGGGTAAGGTAGTTATGATCAGCACCATACAAAATACCTGGCAGGAGGTCTGTGAAGATAATGTCCTCACATTTGTCTGAGAGATGGGCTCACAGAGAGGGACCAACAGAGAGAAAGGAGGTCAAGACCTCCCCACTAACATTTCAACACAAGGAGACAGGAGGGCAAGGCAACCTGTTCAAATCCTAGCTGCATTAGGCTACATGGTATCACTGCCACAGACAACACCTGGTCTGAACTGTGCAACACTGCGAGGATCTTCGTTGCTGGGATCTTGTCTGAATCCTACTTTTAGGCTTCTGGCTGTCAGATTCCACTTAAAAACTGTGTTTCTTTCTCACTTTGTAGATGCAGCATTTGTCTTGCTTGTTATACTGGGGGGAGGGAGATGTGTAATTAAGTGCAAATAGGGTTCTCATGATGCAATACAGACTCATATAATACTTCCCAGGTGCCACTGTCTCAAACAACTTGGCAGAAGTTTCTCAGTTGCGGGGCTAGGATTCAAGAACAGCAGTAAACTTGTGTGGTCCTGCAGAAGCGCTCCTTACGTGCATTGCTCCGATCCTGCCTTTGGGAACAGCTGTGCAAGTCCACACTTATGGCTGGGCTGGTATTTTGAAGGGAACTTTGGTTTAGATTTTTGTGTTCCCCCCCCTTCCCTTAAGGCAGCCTTCACTTTTAAGACCAAATTCTCTAAGTTTATCACAGGGTGATATTGCTGTCAAGCCATGGCAAACGGCTGATTTCTGTTGTCTTCAAGAGACACAGTATAGTACTAAAAAAACCCAGCCTTAAGTAGTCCCTACAGAAAACAGCCTGTGGAGGAGTATAGTAGATTGCATCAAGATACAGGCTGGCTATTTAAGAACAGCTGACTGGTTTGCCTGCCAGTTGCGCTACAAGATGGAGAATGAACTGTCACAGAGCTGGGAGTTGAGAGATGTGTTTCCTGAGTATACAAAGAGACCAAGAATGGTCAATGCACAGTTTCCATCTCTTCCAGCCCTGCCATTTCCCCTCTGTTATGATTATATTGAGTAGAATAAGCTTATTTTTCTAGCAAACACTCAGGTGACAAATTTCAGCTGCTTCTCACAATTTTTGCCTTTTGGATGGACCCCAAAAGTATTTTAAGTTTTGGCAAAGAAAACTGGAATAGGTGCTATTTTATTTATTTAAATAAGTAAAAGTACAAGCCACTAATTTCCCTTCAAAATGATTGTTCATCCCAAACTAAATTCTTGCTACTGCTGCTCCTGGCTCAGGCTTGGCAGGTGGCTCGAAAAATTGATAATATGCTGCATAATCTGACAAGTAGCTTTATCAATCAAAACAAGCCCTGCTGTTCAGCTCAACAGGAAAGTTCAATCACTCTTCTCCAGTGGAATCAGTCTATGCATAATGCTTGCATCCCAGGATAATGGTAGACTGCAGATTTAGATCTGTTCTCACTGCTCCAGGGCTATTTATATCTTTGTACCTTGAGGGTTTACTAATTAGCAGCCTACATCCACACCCTTTGGTATCATTAAAGTAATCTCAGTGTAAGTGACTACTTTCTAGTGGTATCTCTGAGGGAGTGGCAAACAGCTGGAATCATTTGAAATAGGATCTCTTGAGCAGTTCTCCAAGAGCAGCGATTGAAAGTTGACAATAGTTTTGCCCATGCAGGCAAAGCTGGGAAAGCTCCTTGGCTTCTTCAGGATGTCTGTGGCCGGTGGGATATGAAAGGTGTTCACTGTCAGGGGATAGTCTGGGCTTTTCCTCACCATTGCAAACATCACGTTATCAGGCAAGCACCTTTCAATCTTTTTTGTTCCCCCTGTTGCTCAGCTTCACATTTGCCTTGCCTTGTTCAGCGTGTGAGGTTTTGCATTACCAAAAGACCTTCAGCATTAGGGGCAAAGTAACAACAAAACCAGGGCTTGAATATGGAGGCTTTGTGAGGGCTCTGAGAAAGCAGCCAAGAGTTCAGCACTGCCTGCCTGGAATTACTCACTGTTTCCCACACTTTGCAAACCCTCTGGTTCCCAGCATCTCACACAGGATTGCTGGGATAACTTGTTTGGAAGATGAACTTAACACTGCTGGAATCTCTTCTCAGGTAGTTTCTAATAACACAGTGGGTGAGGTTTATTTAAACATAATTGCTTGCTTCTTTTTTCCATGTTACTCGCTTCACTGCTCCACAACACAAGTTAATTTAAAGGCCTGTCATTAGCTTAGCAACTCATTCTGCAAAGTTCAAAACTGGAGATGGGAAAAAGTTTTCTCCATGTTAAAAACACACTTCAGACCAGAGCAACTCTGATGTGATCTGATGGCAGCTCCTACTCAAAAGAGCCCTTGTAGGAAAACATGCAATTTCCAACAGCCAATTTGATACCTGCCATTGATTGCCTGCTCTTGCTTGCATGGATAGCAGCCTTCTCCCCTTTGCTCATTTTTATTCTTGTTCCTGTCTGAGCACTTCCTTTTGTTGCCACTCTCTTGCTCCACTTCAGAATGCTTTTAGAGAGATAATAAAATCTTCATACAAATAGAAGGAACCAGAAACAAACAGCTATGTAACTGTATTAATGTTTATAGCACAAAGCCAGAGAACAGGTTGTCCTGGGTTCTGGTTTCCAACTGCAGCATAAATCCTTCAGGGAATATGTTACAATCCAGGAGAGGAAAGCAGAAATGTGCCAACAGACACCAAAGGACATCCACCAGAGCCACATCTCAGATGACTCCCTACCTCTTAATTGTCCAGCAGTATAAAAGATGGAGGCCTTCACCCCAAATTAAATTTCATTTTGCTGGTGGGGACTGCAGAAAGGAAGCAGGGAGACAATATCAGATAAGGAGCATGAAACACCCAATTACATACTTGAGGTCTTTGTCAGCCAAGAAAGCACCAGGACACCTTGGAGCAGTGTCCGGGGCCACATGATGTGCTTGATGCCCTTCAACTGGCTGCTCAGCTGGCATTACTGGGACTCTGTCCTCTAGTGTCTCTTCCTTAAAGCAGCTACTACAGGGAGAAACTTCTAATTAGTGATTATAGAACAAACTTACCTTTGCCAAGCTTGATGTACGTTCTGTTTACTGAACTACAGCCCTTTCCTTCACCAGATAGTCTCCAAAAGGAGAGCTGGCACAGGTGGCTTATCAGAACAAAGCAAAACACACAATAAGATTATTTTTCTCCCCCTTTCTTTTTCCTTTGGATGTTTTGCATGCAGGACCATGATAAGTACAAAGCAGATGACAAGCTAAGAGGATTGTTTTGGCTGATGCAGGAGTTCATCTCTGTTCTGGTGGAAAGAGATGACAGCAACATGTGCAAGAAAGCCTGGCTGAACTGAAACCTTAATGCAAGACATTCACATTTCAGTAGACTCTGAGATAAATGGCCTGTTCTTGTCTTCCATATGGTTTTGCTTTCCATATAGTAAGTGAATCGTAACATTGGCTGAAGGAGAGGAGCTATCCAACTGCACGCACCGCACCCAGCTGGGAGAGGAGGGAAGAGAAAATTTGGAGAGCAGAATGAGACTATCTCTAGAGAAGCTATTGTGCTGATGGGGAATGACAACATGAAAGTGATGCAAGAAGAATGAACAGTACAGGAAGCTGAAGAGAGCCTGCCCAGCAGTTAAAGACAGTTAATCTGGATGAGAAGTGATCATCTCTTGAGTGGTCTTCACCCTCTTAACTGGGCTTGCATCAAACACCCTCACTTGTCAGTGTGTTTCAGGCCAAGCACATGCTTAAGCATGTAGCTGGTTTGGGGTCTTGGAGGACCAATTTAAAGAGAGGTTATCTACCCACCACTGATATCAGTGGGAGTTTTGCTGAGGATGTCACTGGGACCATGATTTCAGTGATACTCTTGAGAAGAAGTAAAAGCAACACATGAATGGGGTCTACTCCAGCATTACACTACTAAGACTGCACTCAGAGAGTAAGTTAGGAGCTGCAAATGCAGTCTTTTACCCTAACGATGTTTTATACCTTAACATATCAGTTGTCAAGGTTAAAGAGATATGAAATACATATTTAAAGCCAAAGCAAATGCACTCAGCAAGAGGGCAGATCCACTCTTCATGTCATCTTTGGTTTTATAAACCAATTTAGCCCAGGTCTATTAAGAGCTTTTCCTGGTGAAAGAGTGAGAGTATTTTCTCTGCTATAATCATATCAGCCTGTATTCTGGGTTAATGGAGATGAATATTACTGCCAGATTTTGTTCTTTCCCTGAATGTAATCTAATGCCAGATGGTTCTGAATGGGTATTAAATTCCCCATGTACATGACCTCCCCAAGGTTTTTTATCATTAGAACCCTAAAAGAATTCAAGGAAAGCTTTTCCAAAGCCTGATCACAGACTTCCTAATGAGGGATTGAAGTCACAAAAAAAATAGTCTTGTTAATTTCTGTTTGGTGTCATGTCGCCCCCCCCTTATGACAAATAAGCAAGAATTCACAGTAAGAGGGATGGTTTTTAACTGGTTCAGTGGAAAACACATAAAAAATGAACATCCAGGTTAACAGTTCACATTCCCAGCAGGGTCTAGAGCTGTAGAAACTGATCAGCCATCTTCAGCCTCTAATACAAGGTCCAATAATGCTACCATCTCTCAAGGCTACTCTGTCAGTAAGTGATTGTTTTATTCACAGTGTACCATAACACCTGGTGTCAGAATAAATATAATCCGGTGTCAGAATAAACATGATCCAGTGTCAGACAAATGCCTGAAATGCGATCTTATCTACACAAAAGTACAAGGACTTACATGAACAAGGTTACAAATGTTACATGAACGCCATCTTTACACTAACTGCAGTTCAGCAACAGCAGATAAATTGCCAAAGATTTTCCTAAGCAATTTCTGCCCCTCATTTGCACAGAGTGAAGGGTACATTCTAGTGATCTTACTGTCTGGTGTTCTACTTGCTATTTATTGCAGTGAACCATGCCTTACTTACTGCCTCTTACTTGAGAACATAAGACAAAATTGTTCATGGCCTCATGGGTTTTCTGTATTTCTCATTATTGGGTCATCCAAAAGCAACATAAGTGTTCCCGTAGCTAAATCACATGTGAGAATAGGGAGGGGTGAAAAATAATCAGAAAAAAAAAAAAAAAAGTTAAAAAAGGTTTTAACTGAGCTAATTTGGGGTGTCCAAACTATACAAAAAACTTGTTTCTCAGAGGCCCTTACACTGTGCATGCGAAACTCAACTCTCATTATTATATAATGCAACTGGAAGCATGCAATATCTGCAAAAATAACCCTTAGCCAAAACCACAGACGTCTATCATCTTGAAAGAGTTTAGTTCGGGTAACTGAGGAAACTGAATCCAGTTCACTGGGACAGCATTCAAATGTATGAGACCTTAATCATCGGACCATCCTGCCTTGCCCTGAAGTCCCAGACTTACCACCTATCACGTAGGAAGAATAATCAGACAGATAACATCCTCCTCCCAGGATTTGCACTAGAGCAGAGCCACCCAAGTTGGCAAGAGACCTAAAAAAGACAATGCCTGCCTTGGTACTCAGCAGTACCCTGTCATGTGACCAAGGATTGTATCATTGTGCAGTGCATAATTTCCCCAAATCAGAAATGTTCTCTCACTCTTGGTATCATACCTAGAGCCACAGAGACATTGTGCGTACAGGCATCTGCCCCATATGCTGGTAGAGGTGCAGATGATCACTAGGAAACTTAAGGAGATACAAGGACCCTTTGCTGGAGCTCAGAGATGAACCAGGAGCACTGAACTCCAAGCAGGCACTGGAAAAAACAACCTGATAGGCAGCAAATCAGTTATTAAACTTGTGAATGCAAGTCTGCTCCTTCTTACCTGTTATCCAACCTTGTTTTCTTGATCCTAATTCCATTCCTACCTCATAGTCACTATTTATGTCCTTGTGGACCTCCACAACCTGTCTCCAACTATCTTCCCTGCTTACTGGTCTGTTTAACTCCACATGTTCCTTATCAGCCTTTGTTAGCAGCTTGTTATCTCCCATCATCTTCCTGATTCCTGTACTGCTCCCAGCTCATCCACTCCTCATTCTCCCTCTGCCTTGTTTTTGTATCTCCATTCACTTGATACTAATCATCCTCACCTCAAGCTGTCATCTGACCTGGAAGAGGCATCTAGTCAAGGAAATTCTTTGTTAACGTGGTGGAATACTGGCAAAGATTTAGGAAATTGTAAGAGATCAGAAATGGGAATGGAGCACAACCAAACTCAAACAGATCACGGTACTTGTCCTTATCACCACTTCGTGTCATTTACCTTCCTAGCACCCTGGCCATGCCCCAGTAGCAGCATGGACTGCTCAAAAGCTTCATAGAAAAGGCAAAAACAGGTACAGAAGAAACTAATGACACTGTGCAGAATTTTCCATCCTGGAGCCAGTGAAATCCTGCCCACAGTGTAGTGTTTAACAGCCATATGCAAGTTATTTCTTATCCCAGGCCAGAAAGAAATGAGTTGATGGTTTCTCTCCATTCCTCAGATGCCATATTTAAGATGAACAAAGGAATAATGCTGTCTCCAGCCCTCAGCAGAGAGGGACCTGACGGGGCAGGGAGGACAGGCTGCTCTTTCTGGGTAAATCCAATGCTGGACTGGGGTTTGGACAGGCTGCAAGGCCCCAGGATGCTCTGTCTCTGAGGATAAGGAGTATTTCTGGCACGTCGGCCTGGCACTTCCACCGTGTCAAGCGCAAGGAGGGGGGCAGCGGGGGCGAGCAGGCTTTGCTCTGCAGCACTTTCGAGACAAAGCAATTTTACTAAAAAAGGAACTTGGAGCACTTCAGTCTGTCAAGGGCTGCAGAGGCTGTGCCGGCTCTGTCTGCATCCCCACCACAGTCCCCAGTGCCTGGGAGGAGGAGGCAGCAGAAGGAAAATGGCAATAGGCGCCCTGCTCTGCAATAGCAACTCGGCAGCCGGCCACAAGCAGCCCCGGGGACGTCGGGCAGCCTGTAGCTGGGTCAGGAAAAGCAAACGCAAGGCTAAACCCAGGGCTTGGTGGCTGGTCCCGCCAAGGAGCAGCAGGCGACTGCGCAAAATCAGTTCCTCTGTTTTGTTCCCCTTCCCCCTCTTGGTGCCTCTTGACACTGTATGTTCTTCAGAGTATGAACCGTGTCTTGCCATGTGTCTGCAACCCACCCATGCTGTGCGACCCCACCATACTAGGGACCCTCTCCACCACGTGGTTACTGCTGTGGGTAACAGCACCCTCACAAATAAAGTCCTGGCTATGTGGAAAATATTAATAAATTGTAACATTTCCCTTTATAGCTGTGCTGCAGACAGCATTTCCACATCACCGTAAAGCACGTTTGCTTTTTTCTTCCCGTCCCTCAGTGCAACATGACAAGTTCTGCACAGGTTTGGGTTTTTTTTCTTAATATGTGGTTTTATTTTATGCACTGAGCACTGGCAAGGACAGAGTGGCTTTTAAATTTCAGTAATCTGAATTCTAGAAATAACAAGCTACAAAGGTCCATGATTAAATGTGGAGTACACAATATCTGCAAAAACAAGTACTTTGTGTTCTTTAAAAGATCATTTAGATAATAGTGACATAACTTTAGTACCCGGTCGTGGTCCAATTTAATCAGCAAACATGCCTCTGGAGCAGAACCATCTAACATAAGAAAAGAAGCAGGAGTGCAGTCACCACCAGTAGGAGAAATTAATGCATTCCACTTAGACAAGGATTAATTATTATGAATCACTCCAAAAATACATTTGCCCCAAGTGGGAGTACACGCTCTTCTATTCATCAAGCTGCTTTCAAATAATCATTAAACTTCTTAAGACAGAAGAAAATGTTGTTCACCCAAAACAAACACTGCTAACGTTACAAAATGAGGAACACAGTTTTTTTTTTTTTAAATAAGTTCAGCACATTCTAACCAAGAGTAGTTGCCCAAAAATGGGACAGGCAGAACATCTGCTATAAGAAATATGAGTAGGTGCAGAGGACTCTGCTAATTCCAGTATAATTCTTCAAGTTAGAGTTTTCCTGTCAGTGTTGATTTTCCCGCATAATTTTTATCCTAAGTTCATGGCATCTTGAAGGATCATAAAACAGATTAAAAGCCAAAAGTCACCTCACCTGCATGTTTTGGGGAGATACGAACACGGTGGTTTCAGGAAATACAGGAGTAGCTGTCTTAGTAAGGTCTCCCTTTGCACAGGGGTTCTCCTTTTAAAAATGCTTCAAAAGGATGATGATTTTTTGCTTTGGTGGGACAAGTATATGCTGGGACAGACTGGTTTGTTAAAAGCAGGCTTGGTTCCCCTGTATCACCAATCTCTTACATTTAATTTTCCATTTGTCTCTGCATAGTCCCTGGTAGACAGATCCCAGTGGCAATGCTCTGGCAGAGCATTGCTTTGGGTAAGACAACGTTCAAGAACAAGAATTCAGTCAAAATAAAATGCTTTAGTCAAAAAAGAAAAAATGAAAAATTAAAGGACAGTGGGAAGCAATTATGTTACCAACTGGAGAATATTTTTTTTTTTTTTTAATTAAATTCATATATACAGAAAGTTTATCCTGTGAAACATTACCCATACCATCACCCCATATTTGTGGCTTAGCACTCCTGGTAAGATAGGAATGAGAACTTTCTTCCCATTTGCTTTGCAGGACCAGAGTGAGGTGCAAAGCAGGCAACTCTAATCTATTACGTAATAATCAGAACCCTGATGTTGTTGAGGTTGACTTCACAGCTACCTTTATCTGTGAGACTAAGGGATGGTCTTTTAGTTATGACATTTGTGGTAGTCTTCCTTTTCTCCAGTATTAAACTCTTTCATAATTTAAGGCTCAGTCCTCATCCAGTCCGAGCAGTGTTGACAGGTAGTGCTTCCACTGACACTTTTTCCATTACAAAATAATGTTCTACCCAAACATACTTTGTTTGACACCAATAAATCAGGGCATCTCTTTTAATTATATCTGAGACTGAACTAGGCAAATTTTTTTAAAGCTTATAAAATTTGGTGACTTTTCAAAGAAAACTTCATTTTTTAAAGTGGCACAGTCCAGTACTCTCTGTTCCTGGCAGAAGCTCAGAAGTGCTCTGAGAAATGCATCTCTTGTTCTGACCCAGATGAAATCAAGAAACCTTGGAAATCTCATGGGAGACAGATTTTTGTGAGATTTCCAATTTAAACAGGTGGAGATAAACCAAGATAAGTGTCTGAGACAGTTCTGTACCATGTGGAAGTTTCATCTATAACTAGAAATGTCTGCCTTTATTTTTATGGCCTTACCCTTTTCTGAGATATGCTTACAGACACTTGATTAACGATGGAGGGAGTTATGTAAATGAATGAATGGGGAAAATAGATGTAGTAGGAAGAAACCTTCATTCTTAACTCAGATAAATACTGTCTTTCCAAAGGAGATATTTTTTTAATTGGCCAGCTAGTGCCTCGGATGGGTTTGAAATGGCAGGAAGAGGATCTTCAAAAGCCCAGTAATTCTGATGCTTTTCCCAGGCAGCAGCCATGATAAAAGAAAAGAATGTAATGCTTGTTTGTATTACTTAGATATTTCAAATGTGTCGCTTCAAACCAGCTCTTAAGCTCTTCTACCATATTCACATGGCAAAAAGAGAAATAGCTGTTCTCATGACAAAGATGTTGTCTTTCTCAATTCACACCAGTTTATTTTATGACTCTAATATACTCTGTATTTCTTTTATTCCATTTCTTCATTATCATCTCAACATTAGCAAGTGTTGCTAAGTAACATTCCACAGGCCCCTATAATTTTGGTACATGACTACACTATAACCACACATTAATACTTCACAAAGGCAGTAACTCTCAGCAATAATCACTATATTACTTTAAGGGAAACCACAGTACTTTCCATTATGGTTGTATATGCTTCCAAATTCCAGCAGTCACCAGAGTAATTCACTGTTGCTGGAGTCTGAGATGAGTAAATTCCCTGGTGGATTTACAGAAATATTGACACTTCTCTCACGTAATGGATGTGTGCAATGAGTTTAGCTACAACTCATCTCCCTTGCATATTAAATAGTGAGTGCATTGGTTTGGGCTGCTGCTGGCTGAACGCTTGCCGTGGGTTTTGTGCATTCATCACAGTTGCTGTCAGGTCAGTGCCAGCCATCAGTTGGATGGGTCATAGGCAGCCAACGTCATAGGATGACTGAGACATGGGGAAAATCTCTGGTCAGTCAAAGAGGCTCTTGTAAACTGCATCTCCACGTTTAATGCCAAGATGTCACCATGGACAGTAGCTGGGAAGAAGGTGATCTTGGAAGGCTTGGCCCCTTAGTACTTCAGTCATGGGTCAGCCCCTTAGGTATAGATGGAAAAGAGATTGGTAAGGGCAAGAAGTCCTGGAAATCATCTACAGAAAGTTGATATACTAGGTAGTTGGACAGCAATAGAAAGCCACTTACCTGAAGACAGGTGGCTTGAAAAGACATACACCAAGAAATATTTTAGTCTGGCTTCCACTTGATATGATTCACTGGTCTTAATCATTAAGGACAGATGAAAATCCACATCTCAAAGGGTCATTATGGTGCTGAAGCAGGATAAAGCAAACCGCTTATGAGCTGGGTCCCAACACACACAGAGTTCACAGGGAGTTTTCTGCCCACATAAAATCTGAGAAGTCAGACATGTAATTACTGTGAAAAAAACTTTCATTTTTCATCCTTTTCACTCTGTGGTAAAAGAAATTAAAGGAAAAACAAATACCTTTAATAATTTCAAAATGCTGCGCTTTGTCATCAATCTCAATTTGCCATAACGAGCCTTGCAGGAAGTTCAAAAGCTGCAGTGGGATGAAAATGGGCTGTAGGGACACTGGGCATTTCAGAAACATGGTTCAAATTGTGCCAGATAACATCTGTCTCAACCTTAATGATATTTTACTGTTAAGACTATTCTAAAGTGAAGATCATATACATGCATGAGCACGTATGTATTTATACATGCACAGGTATACAGAAAGATTACATGTGTGCATGCTGCTGCATGCATGTTCATACACACACATAAATGTATCTGATGTCGAAGATGAACAGAGTCCTTCAATAGCTACATAAAAGTTTCATTCTAGTGTTTTCTCTGTTTTGCTTCATTGAGGGCCTAGTATTTACATGTTTCACTAGATAAGGTTTCCTCTCAAGGAACAGACTGGTTTGCCACGTTCAATAAAGTAATGAAACAGAGAACAAATCTTTCTGGTGGAATAACTACATGATACTAAACTCATGTTTTATCTTATCCTCCCCATGTACTTCAGTTTCTTTAAAAGTATCTTTGTAGCAACTAAACTAGCCATAAATTACTTACGATGATATTACAGCTGAATTTAATTTCAAAGTCTCTCAGCAAGTTGTTAAGGGTTTCTTGCCTAGGTCACTCCTGAAGAAAGCTGAAAACTGTTATGATTTATGAATATTGCTATATTATTAGAGAGTAAAAGCCTATAGGGAATACAGGCACATAAACCTTTGTTTAATTCTGTTCCAAGAAAAATTTTGTTTCTTACAGTAAAATAAACATGCAAATCAATGTTTAATGATTCTGTTGTTTTATCACATAACTTATGATTTGCCTTTAAATATCCAAGCCAAGTAAAATTTGGGACCCTGCTTGATTTTGTTGAAACATAATGAGTTAGCAATTAGACCTATTCTGCAGAGGTTGCTTCCTTGAATGGCATTCATAATGCAATTTAAGAAAAGAAGGTCCAGAAACAAAAGACGTGGCTTCTCCTTTCCCTTATGTAAAAATACATTAGTCCTATTATTAGCTAATTTTTCAATGTAAACATTTTTTTTCCTGAAATTAACTCAACCATCTAAGGGATAATTAGCTTCCTAAAATTACTATACTCTCAGCATTCAATTTCAGAGATGCTGTTACCTCAAGACTTGTGCAAGTTTCACAGGGACACAGCTTCTGTCCCTCGTCATGTCGCCTATCCCCACATTTGGGAAACAGTCCCATCAGTATTAATTCCTTTCAGCTAATGGAGTGGCAAATGGCCAGTAGTGAGGGGAAATGGTTGAAAGAGTTAAAATTTTGGCCATTGTTGCCAAATCACAGGCTCATCACAACTTGTATTAATCACCTGCTGAAGATCCAGATCTCCTTTAAGAAACTGAAGTCCATGGAACTTGCACAAGTAGGAACGTGGCAGCATTTTGCAGGATCTGGCCATTGCTGTCTGTAAGCACCATATCCTACTGGCTTTTGCAATGAAAACCATACAATGAAAACGTTCCTGGCACTGATGAATGAGTAACCTCCTAAGTTAGTATCATTTCTAATTTATTGTAGGTGCACATACCTTAATGTCTCAGAAATATTGCACACATTTCTTGATCACTGGGAGGCAGTAATCCCCAAGATTAGCTAGGTTTTCTCTTGGACATATTGCTTGACCTTAGGTGAGTCACTTAATCTTTCTTTCTCTCTCTGTTTTGCTGTCTATAAAAGTAGGATAATATTGTCTCATGTCACCTGCTGAATAAACCAATATTCAACACAAATAGCTGATGGGAGATTAATATTTCTAAAGTACTGTTGCTAAAATATGCTGTCAGTCAAAAGCATATGCTACTATAATTATGGTATACAATAGAAATCAGGCAGCTAGGCATATATTCTTGTGCAACCTTTATCTTTGCTGCCTGACTTCACATGTACATGTCCAACAGAAAGGGATTTGAAAATTAAAGTGTCCTTGAAACTAGACCAGAAACTTTCAACCAATGAGGAATGTCCATCCACACCTGTCTGGGGCTACTACCAGTTTCTCCCAGCTGGCTCTGTTTGATTTTGTTGCTTCATGTGCCAAAATCCAACATTCTGTTTGGTAAATGATGAAGGAACAGCTCTGAGAAAAGGATTGCAGTAGGTAAAGATGCAACAAGGTTAGAAGAGATTCTTCAGAGGCTTGACTTATGATGCCTGCCAAAGGCACGCACCTGATGATGGTAGAGCAATTGGTGACAACAATCCTTCCATCTCTGTGCACCTGTCATGCCACATCCAACACAAAGACCCAGTGATCCATGCTGCATCCCACTTTCCCATTAATTAAATTACATAACTATTCTGTTTGAGTAGAAATTCCCAGAAAAAAAAAGGTGCCTATTCCATCTTTTTTCCATCCTCAGAGCAAATACTAATTTAATTTTCAGAGGTGAGCACTACATACCTCATATTAAAGCCTCACACAGATCTTACTGCAGTATATTGTGCCACAGAGCCAGAGGAGCAAGGAGCTTTTCAGTACTCCTAAGAGAGGAGAAAAATATTTTTCTCTTTTAAACTATGAAGTCATCACAAAGGGCTGAAAGTTTAGAACAAATGAGATTGCACTCAACACTAAATACCTACTGCTTTGAATCTCCTCCCTCTCTCATCTGTGTCTCTGTAGCTCTAATTTTCTTTCACCTGGAAAACACCCTGAACATTTTGGGCACTATATGAAACAAGAAACAGTCCATGTGCCTTTCAGTGACAGCCTGTGCAAGGCATTTCTGAAAAATAAGTCACTTTGTTCTCACTGTTGGGCACAAAGTGGAATACTGGGTGAAGTAGGCTTCCCCCCCCCGCCCCCCCCCTCCACATTTCCCCAGGGAATTCCCTCCAGCTACCTTAGCACCCACCCAAGCAATAGCATGGTGCAGCCATACCATTATATGAACCAAACATGTGTCCCCTCTGCCTTCCAGGTTTGTACACCTTTCAGTAGAGGACAGCATTATACAGCTGCTTTGACAGAAGCGTGGGTCAATTAGATTGCATGCTATTCTATTATGTAGATGAAAAACATGGGCTGTTAGCTTTCTATAAAATGAACAAGGGAAAATAACCCTATCAAAACAGCCTGGAGATAAAAAGCCCTAAAGTTCCAGAAAATGTCACCTCCAAGAAATGCAGTGGGTGTAAAACCCACAAATTAAGCCTTACATTCACATACAGCATCTATGTTTGTTCTGAACAACGCTCAGTGGTGAGAGCTGGGAGCCCTGTGAGGGCTGCCTCCCACTGTGGACATGCCTCCCATTCCCAGGGCTGGGCAGGAACCACTCCTTCCCATGGATGTCCCTTCTCACTAATATCTCCACAAAGCCACTATCTCTTCTGTGAGGCACCAGGAGGAGTTTTGCTTCCTCTTTGGAGAGCCCTTTCCAACAGGGTGGAAATGGTCCTGGCTCAGATAGCTGGGGCTACATCTCTAGGCATTGTATGAACAAGTACCAGACCAGGTTATTTGGTACAATGCTACCTTTTGCACTGCAGAAATTTGTGGGGAGCTGCAGAAGCCACTGTCTCAGCTCCAGATCTAGTCAAGGATAGAGGATGGCACATTAACCTCAGCTCAGAGTACACAGGATTCACCCAATAGAAGGGGTGAGATAATAATTAATCCTTGTTTCCCATAGGAATTCAGTACAGGAGGGAAAATGTCATCTATGTTGCTAATCATTGTATACCATTCATTAAATATATGCTGAAATTTGACTTAAATTCCAGACTTAAAAATAAAAAAGTTAAAAAAGAATTTCACATTTTCCAGGAAAACTGTCTTCAAAATCAGACCAACATTGATTTTTTTTTTCCCCTGACTGAATAGACTCTTTTGACAAACTTAAGGAATGAAATACAACATGTATTTAGCATGAACACCCTCAGCTCTGCTGGATCTCCGTAGCAGCTGAAGGTATTACAGAGGTTATAATGAACAAAGTGCTTTAGTGGGGAGAAAGTGCTTTTGAACAGGCTTTGTTGTAATGCATACAGTCAAAGCAGTAGAAACTATTTTAAAAGAAAGGCTTTATCAATTCTGGTTTTATGCAATTGGTGTAAGACCTCACTGAATCAGTGAGTAAAAGTGAAAGTTATTATATAAACCTACTTTATGTCCTGTGCTGTTTTGGAAGTTAATCTAGATGATATTACATCTTGCAGAGATGACATCCATGTATTAGGACCTAAAATCTTAAATCCTTTCAGAAGACATTATAAAACTCACTTGCAGCATGACATTTGTGAAAATTAAATTCTTGCCCACCTTCATGACTTTCTCAGAGAGGCTGCATGGCAAGTGTGCTTAGATCTTTTGACTGAAATTCAAGCAGTTAGAAGGAACTACTGGATTGCTGGTAACATGAACTAATGTTGAACTAATATGAACTTCATGCAAATTTTTGCATTTGCCAGAATTGCCAGTTGGGGTGAACTTGTAGTAACAGGCTTGTCGGAGACCTGCCAAGGGAGTCTCTCTGGCAGGCTGTGAGCTGCAGCTGGAGCTGCCTTTTCTTGTGATTGCTCTGAAGTTAGGACATGCTTCTGTAGCTCAGATATAAACTTTCAGCTTGAGAGGAGAGAGAAAAGAACCCAGGAGCTCTGAAGCAGCTGAATACCAGGATAATCCCAGAGCAAAGTCAGACCTTTGGTGAAACTGCAAAAGTGAAAAGTTTATTGAAGCCCAGACCCAGTCTAAGCCCATCTCATCTGGGTTAAGGAAGCTGTGAACTCAGGATTGATTAAAGCATTCAGTTTGTTCATTTTAATGACCCTCCGGGTTGCCCACAGCATGGAAAGACATCTCTACGGGATGGATGAGAAGACCTACCACCTCCGTAGAGCCACACATGTGGAGATCAGCTCCCACCAAAGAGCAGCTCAGTCTGTCCCTCCTTCATTGTCTACCACTGTTGCAGCAGTGAGTCAAGTTTTACAGAGAGAAATGACACCTTAAACCCTTTATAGACCAAACAAAGCTCAACTGAACAAGCTTAAGCAGTTACACAACTGAGTCCAACACAGCACACTGTAGTTCTCACAAACTTTGTCTCAGCAAAGACAGTATTTAGTGTTGACTCATTTTCATCTCTCCCAAGTAAAGAAGCTGTTGTTGTTCCCTTAAGAAAGCTCTTCCCAGTTCAATGTCAAGAAGATTTCCCTGTTATTTTGCCAAGAGCTGGATACCAAATAGGTGATGGAACAAATAACAAGATCAGGCCAGAAGAAGAGAGGAAATACTTAAAAAGAGGAAAGGGACATGAGTCTTCAGAGAGTATGAGCTACAGAGAATGCGCTGAGTTAGTGTCTGGTATATTTTGCTTCATTTCCAGTAGTTCATGCCCTGTATAATTCCTAAAAACTGATAGATCAAACTTCTATAAAAAACATGCTAGTGGAGCCATTGCAGCCAATGACAAAGTGGACCCCCAATGAGTGGAGAGAAACAGACAAGATTTCTAAGTTTTGACAGTGAAAATAGATTGTCACTGGGCCAACGCATAGAATTCTCCCCTTTTAACTTGGGCTGGAAAAAAAAAAAAAAAGAATAATTTATTCTGTCCTGAATCTCTGTCCTTTACCACTGCTACCCTGCTCTGGATGGTCCACAGACCTCAGCCAGCATCTTTCGGTCAAGGTCCTTATTTCCTTTAGATGAACAATGTTTTGTGCATGAGTAAAAGTAGTCAAACCTCCAAAGACTAAATCACTCAGCAGATGATCTGAAGGCAACAAGCCTTGCAGTGTGCGCAGCAATGCCATGACTGCTGTCAGGCACTCAGAGACACAGTGAGTGTATTTCTGGCAGAGACCAGACATTCCAGACTTGACACTGGAGAGCACTTTGGAGGAGATCATAAACAGAAAAGCTAGTAGAAGAGAAGGGAAAAAAGACAAAGAGGAGACAAAAAGAAAATTATGAAAAAAAAAAGAAAAAAAAAAGCGAATGACAAAAAACCTGTTGTGTAAAATTTGCACATGAAAATAATAAAATAGGGCTAATTTATAGAAACATTATGAACAAGCAGTAGCTGCTTATTAGCAGCATCTTCCTAGGACCATTTCCCACATCTGTGTTTTCCATTAAGACCAAGTAACAGCCTCTGGAGCACACACTGTTCTGTGAAGTGACTGAAAATCAAAACTGTCTGTTACACAAATATTGGGAAATAACTCTCTAGATAAGCTATGCATGTATTCACAAGTAAAATATGCAGCCATACCAGTCTACACACACAAACCACCCAATTTGTACGTGCAAGATAGGAGCTTGAGGCAGATCAGTACTTAAGAGGAGACCAAGCTCTGAACCAGCAACACCAATCCACTGGAACAGCCACTGCCAGACAACAGTTTAACAACAGCCATCCAAAAAAAAAAAAAGACATGTCTTAATTTCCGCTTGAGCTGGCTTCACCAGCCTTCCTCCAGTCCCTCATTCATAAATCCAGAATATAACTTAGACAAGAACACTCTTATTCTGACCATCTAATGCATGGCTCAGGGTTAATGGCTTAATTAAACCGTATAAACTCTCACATTTCTACCCCCTTCTGACAGAAGTTACCTCGAAAGTTAAAAATTGTATCAGTAGCAAAGAGTTATTTCTGTAACAAAGTTTTGATGTGATTGACATTTTCATTGCAGTTTTGGTACAAAGGGAAAGAGCCAGTGTCACACATAAATGGAAACTTCAGGTCCTAAATGCCAGCTGATTACCAGTGGCATTCTTCTCCAGCATGAGCTGACAACAAGTAATGGCAGAATTTCTATGTTTTTCAAACAGACATTATAGCTTATTAAACCAGTCCGCTGTTAGCTCAGCAATTCTCTGTTTCTTTACAGTGAATTTTTCTTTTACTGGGTTAACAATATCCATGTCAATTTTGTGGGTGTGGTTTAGATCAAGAACATGAGCTGCTAGCTGGAAAATTGTGTTTGACCTCTGTTTTTCCTCATCTCTTTTTAAGTTTTGTTTCCTCTAAAGTTTAAAGACACTTTCACTAAAGAAATTATTTTCTTTCTTTAGGAGGCTGAATCAAAAGCTGCAAGAATCAGTGAGTCTTTCCATTAGTTTAGTGAGGCTTTACATTAGACTTTCAATTAGAAACAGTAAGTGTAGAAGTATAAAGAAACTGAAGATAAAGGAGCAGAGAGCAGGAGGTGGAAATGTTTCATGAACATTTACAAACCTCTAAGGTTTCATTTGGCTTTATGTTAAGTTTAGGTCAAAGGTTTGGGTCAGCTTTTGTTCTCTGTAGTCCCCATTCGCTCTGATCTTCTTTTCCAGAGTGGGAACCTTGACAGATGCACTGTGAAAAGGGAAAAATTGGTCTGAAAAGCTGGACTCGGGACCTGCTAGAAGCAGAAAGATGAGACAACAGCTTTGCCGTTTGTTTTCTTGCCACGGAGATTGCAATTCTCTCAGATAAAATAGTACAGCATTTGACTGAGCCCTGCAGATATTTTAGGGAAATATAATTACAGGTCCACATTGTGATTAAAGTTCTCACTTGCCATCTCCTGCAACTCACCTCAGTGGTGACAAATGGCAAAGCTGAGGTTTAGGACAGTGTCATACCCTGAGGCAGAAGCATTGGCTGAGTTTGCCACTTATAAAACTATTCACTCGGACAGTATTTTGTTGACTGGTGGCAATACTCAAAGTCTCCCACAGGGAGATAGATCACTTGTCCTCCAAAGGTCACAGGACTCCCAGGATGGCAAAATCACCACCCCCACCAGCCTTTGCTCTACTTTGACAGGAGAGGAGTGAGGCAGTGAGAAGCGGATTTTGACAGTCATGATACAGAGATACAAATAATGCAGCTCCATAGAGAGAGATTGTATCTTCAGGTTAATTCATTATTGGTTTTGGTTTAGTTTGGATTTTTTTTATTTTTTAAGTTTCTAGATGATAAAGTGAGAAAATCAGAGCAGCTTCCTGGCATGTCTTTCAGCTAACTTCAAAGGTAAGTACAAGGTGAAAACAATTACTGAATTTAACTGAGTTATGTTAATCAATTGGACAATTTGGGGGGGGGGGGCGGGGAATAGGATAGATGATACCTAGGAAGGAGAGAAGGATGTTAGCAAGCAGAGGTGATAAAATCACTAGCCCTGGGGGACAGCAGAAGAAACAGGCAGCTCTCAGCCCTAGCGCACTCAATGTGCACTCACAGTGCAGTTTTTTCTGTTCCATCCCCAGATCCCTGCTTCTGCCTTGTGTCCCCATTCTTCCCCACCTCAGCCACACCAGCATGAGTGTTTGTGAGGCCTCTCTCTAACCCAGACCACTGAGAGCTGAGTAAACACCAAAACTTTCTGCACTGCGTGGATGCAGTCTTTGTGAATGGCACATCACACATGCTTTGGTTCAGGATTCACCCTGTTAAATTTAGGTATTTAACCACAGACTAAGTCACTAATTCCTTTAAAGTCCCTTTTCAGGAAGAGAGAGATGGTCACCTCCAGGGGCAATCCCTGCATCTAGAGACATATTTTTTCTCTGTTGCCACCATCTGTAGAGGGACTCTGGGACAGATCAACCTGCTCAGCAAAGTGTGGTGCAGGATGGCTCTGGTCTCACAGCTTCTATTCAGGCTTTACCATCTCTGCACAGGGGTAGGAACCATGATGTACCCACAAAAGAATAGAGACAAAAATAGATTTCTGACCTACTTCTTGGCAGTAGGCAGCAGTGGGAGCAGCTGCCAGAGCTGAGGAGGAAGAGATCATAACAACCTGCACTGCATGGACTGGTTGGTAAACTGGGAATGACATTGCTTCTCCAAGCTGGCTTTTCCATCTTTCCCATTTAAGCCTTTTCTCTCTTTTTCTCAATCTTTGATACACAGACCTGGAGGATTTCCCCCTTCCCCCTCTGCCCCCCTCTCCTTCCCTTTCTCGCACCCTACTTTCTTCCGTTTTCTTCTTTGTCTTTCATT